>CAUYRH010135087.1:0-49037 GCA_963574655.1 Perodicticus potto | reverse complement strand
GATCCTGGGATAAAGCCCACTTGGTCATGGTGTGTAATTTGTTTGATGTGTTGCTGGATTCTGTTTGCTAGGATCTTGTTGAATATTTTTGCATCAATATTCATTAGTGATATTGGACTATAATTTTCTTTTCTTGTTGTGTCTTTCCCTGGTTTAGGGATCAAGGTGATGTTTGCTTCATAGAATGTATTGGGTAGTATTCCTTCTTTTTCTATATTTTGGAAGAGGTTTAGTAATATAGGTACTAGTTCCTCTTTAAAGGTTTGATAGAATTCTGACGTGAAGCCATCTGGTCTCAGGCTTTTCTTTTTAGGGAGATTTTGTATTGTTGATGCTATTTCAGAACTTGATATAGGCCTGTTCAACATTTCCACTTGGTTCTGGCTAAGTCTTGGTAGGTGGCGTGCTTCTAAGTATTGGTCAATTTCCTTGAGATTTTCATATTTCTGAGAGTAAAGTTTCTTGTAGTATTCATTGAGGATTTTTTGGATTTCTGAGGGGTCTGTTGTTATTTCGTCTTTACCATTTCTGATTGAAGAAATTAGAGATTTTACTCTTTTTTTTCCTGGTTAAGTTAGCCAAAGGTTACCAACTTTTTGATTTATTGATCTGTTCTATAATTCGTTTGTTTTCAATTTCATTTAATTCTGCTCTAATTTTGGTTGTTTCTTTTCTTCTGCTGGGTTTGGGGTTGGAATGTTCTTCCTTCTCCAGTTGCTTGAGATGTCCCATTAAGTTGTTAACTTCCTCTTTCCGTTTTCTTGAGGAAGGCTTGCAGTGCTATAAATTTCCCTCTTAGGACTGCCTTTGCAGTGTCCCAGAGGTTCTGATAATTGGTGTCTTCATTGTCATTTCATGGCATTTTCTTAGTTATTGTATGAAGACATTTGTTTTATTGTTTTTTTCCCCCCTTCTTCCCAATATATGTGCATTTTGTTTCTTTTTCTTACTTATTGTACTGACCAGGACTTCCAATACAATGTTGAATAAACGGGGTGGTGGTAGTAGATAGACATCCTTTCCTGGTTCCCTGTCTTATAGAGACATAGTCTTGTATGAAGACATTTGTATTCCACATTTAGTAAGTTTCACCTTAGTTATTCCATTTTTAGTAGAGACAGGGCCTCGCTCTTGCTCAGGCTTGTTCTAACCCCCAAGCTCAAGCTGTTCTCCCACCTCAGCCTCCCAGAGTGCTAGGATTACAGGTGTGAGCCACCACACCTGGCCAGTGTTAGCCAACTTTTATTCAAAAGCAGCCTAAAGAGAGGTGGTGGATCCTAAATCAGGGTCTCGTTTAATGACACTCCATCTTTTTACAGCTAAGGGTACCACGGCTTAGAGGGGAAAGGTGCTTTGCTCAAGGTGACAGAGCTAGTGAGGCCTAGAGCAGAAGCTGCACCTCATTCTGGTCACCCCACAGCCAGTTCATTTTTCCTACACAGCTATAATTTTACCATTGTTTTGTGTTCTCTACTCTTTTTATCTTCAGTGCTCAATTTGTTGTGTGATTGAAATTATCACTGAGATAACTTTTTAATGTAAGAATATAGCAAAGCAAGTCCATTTCAGTAGCTCATATCATTAGGGGTAAAGTGGAGAGGGTCACCATGAGCACCATTACACTGGGGCTAACGCATTAGGAGTAAGTGGCAGAAAACCAACTACGGTAAGGGGAAAAATAGCTATGACATAACTGGAAAGTCATGGAGCAGTGGCTTCAGGCACAGCCTGATCCAGGAGACCTAATCTCTGAGCTCTTCTCTTTTGCTTTGTCTTCTTTCTCTAGTAAAATCTACATCCTCCCACTGTAAGTCCAAAAGAGTCAGTGGGCCTCTCTCAGCAGTCCCAGGAGTTCCCAAGCTTATGTACTATTAGTTCTAATGGACTCTTGGGAATCACATATGCATTCCCAAGCTAAAAGCTGTGGCCAGAGGATGGAACATTGTGGCTAGGCCAGGATTTTACCCTCAGCTGGGGTGAAATCATGAAGATGATTTCAAAAACAGGAGGCATTGACTCAGTGTGGCAAACCCCAAAAGATCCCCTTTAGCATCAAGTCTCTGTAGCTGGTGACATTTATGGCATGTTACCTAACTCCAAAAACCTCACTTTTTCAGCTGTGCAATAAAGAAGGTCATGGTATTGTCTTCCTGTTATAGTATCCTAAGCTTTGGATGTAGTCAGGTTCAATAAATTTCAGCAATTAGCAGAAGCTAAGAAACCAGTGGGCTGGGTCTCACAATGCCCTGGCACTACTTGTCCTGTGGATAAAGTTCTGACTCCTTAATTAGACTGCAAGGAGCTAAGTCTCCAATCTTTTCTCAGTCCACAAGCCCTGCACCTCCCTGGGGGTCAGTGGCCAACCCAGGGCGCTGTTGCCCAGGCTGCTCTCCCACCTCCCTCTCCCCACCACTGCCTTTGTCCTGTGTTGTCACCGAGAGCCCTGCACCTTTTCTGGTGCGGCCTGGAGCATACTGCTGGCCCCTCCCAGCAGACTAAGTGAGGGCAGAGACCGTGTTAGGCACTGAGACATAATGTAACACTCACAGCAAGTGTCCCAAAGAAGTTGGTTGCATAAATGGAGTTGAACTGAAAGCTGACAGGCCGGCGTCTGGTTGGCCCTGAGGGTTTGGTGACCTAGTGGATGAAGAAACTTCACTCTGTCCTATAACGGGAGTCATCAACCGAAAGTCAAGGCCGCTGCCTTGCAAAGCATCCTGACATCTAGGGAGAGAGACCTGGGGGTATGGAGAAGCCTCCCCAGGCTCCATCCTCACTATTGGAAACCCCCAAAGGCCTTCCCTGCCTTCCAAGCATGGGGGCATTTGTTTTGCTGACTGCACAGACCCTCAGTGCTCCTTGTGTATAGTTTTGTAGACAATGTTTTAGTTTTATAATAAGTTCTTACTTTGAAAGAATGAGCTGGTTCTTGATTCAAAAAAGCAGATTTTTAATCCACAAATGGAACTTTGCTGAAAGCACATATTTATACTCTGTTAGAGCTTTAGAGTAGCTCAAGGTAAAAATTTCCCTAACTTCACATTTAAGAAAATTTGCTTTGGGAGGAGAATGAAAAATGTAAAAGAAACACAAATTTGGAAATAATATAATAGGGACTGGACCCATCCTTTGCCCTGTGCCCCAATCCTCCCTCCCTCCCCTAAAGAGGAACAGGCAGGCTCCTCTTCCTCTCCTGATGGGGCAGCAACCTGCAGGGAGGGTCTTGGCACTGGTGAAGTATTTAATATAATTCTTTCTAGTCAAGTTCAATTTTGGATATTCATGGGCTAGAACCCAAGAAATGCTTCCTTGCTGTAAATGCTTTAGGTGAGCTGACGAATTAGACCCCAGCTGCACATGTGTGCCAGGCATCTGAGAAAAGATCAGGCTACCGGGCTCATTGGGCTCGGCTTGCAAACCACCTTCCCTCTATTTCTGCCCCCGCATCTTCTTTCATGGAGCTGGTTTCTCTCTTATTGGAGTATTTCCCACATGTTTGCTAAAGGGAAATCACCACCAAGACATCTGCAAATTCTCTGTGCTTTGAAGTATTCACAGGAAACTCAGCAAAGAGAAATCCAGAGTTACTTTGAGTTACCTTGGGTGGGTGGATATATTGTTTGTTTGGTTTGGTTTTACAGCAGCTGGTGGTGAAGCTCAAACCCCATGTGCTGGCACCACCGGAAATTAAAATGCCTTCCTTCTTCTCCTCTTACCTGAGACAAGAGCTTTTAAAATTTTATTTTATAATTCAAAGGCGCAAAGGATGGCAACACACATAGAAGAAAGTGTTGCGTTTTCCCTTGTTCAAATGAAAATTCAGATCTGTGTATGCTTTTAAAGTATAACTGTGTTTCTAAATTTATAATACTTTCAACAAATGTAGCATTTAAGAGTTTACAAAGTGTGTTTGTGTGTGTTAGCTCATGTCTTCTTTCTTTCTTTTTTTTTGAGACAGAGTCTCACTATGTCTCCTCCGTAGAGTGCCGAGGCATTACAGCTCACAGCAACCTCTAATTCTTGGGCTCAAGCAATTCTCTTGCCTCAGCCTCCCGAGGAGCTGGGACTACAGGCACCCGCCACAATGCCCAACTATTTTTTTTGTTGCAGTTGTCCTTGTTTTGCTGCCCTGGGCCAGGTTCGAACCCACCAGCCTCGGTGTATGTGGCCGGTGCCATAACCACTGTGCTACGGGTGCCGAGCCTCATGTGATCATTGTAACAAATCAAAGCAGTTAGCCGGTTAGCACTGCCTTGCAGGTAAGTTGCCTGACAGAAAGGAGAAAGGCCTGCCCAGCATCACTCACTGCCTCTTGGGAGTGGCAGGCCACGGGCCTCTCTGATTCCAGAGGGAAGGCTTTCCCACTCATAGACATTCCTTTCAATTTACTGTGGGAAGTGGCCCTGTATTTATTGTGGAGCTATTTCCCCCTCCATATTGCCCTTACATTGTGGACTAATCTTCCTTTCTTGCAGGTGGAGGCCAGTGTTTATGACTCTACAAGACAAAATAGAAACAATAAATTAAGCAATAATTATAATATGATTGATGACATTTATCGAGCATGGACCCTGTATCAGACTCTAAGCTACATGCACTAACTTGTCTAATCCTCATAGGAACCTTCCTTATCCTGTGAAGTGAAATGACTTGTCCAAGATGACTTACCAAGAAAGCAGTGAGCTCAGGAATCAAATACAGACAGTCTGACCCCAGGCTCTTCTCTTAACCACTTTCTATACATTTGTTGAGCATCTACTCAATGCCACATCCTTTTTACGTGCTATCTCACTGAATTATCACCATCTCAGTTTTACATATGAGGAAACAGAGGCTCAGAGTGCATAACTGATCTGTCCAGAGTCGCAGGAGCCAAGATCCGAAACAGGCTGTCCGTTCCCCAGCTCTATTCTTGGACCCTCTTGCTCCATGTCATACCAAAATGTGCCATTTACACTGTAATACATAAAACTTGAAAAAGAGTCCATTAGAGGTTGGATTCCAGAGACCACAGGAACCAGCAGAGGAGGGCTGGGGAAAGAGAGGCCAAGCAACTACTTAGAATCCTACCCTGAGGCCAGGCACATTGGCTCACACCTATAACCCTAGCACTCTGGGAGGCCCAGACAGGTGGATTGCTTAAGCTCAGGAGTTCAACCCAGACTAGCCTGAGCAAGGGTGAGACTCCATTTGTACTAAAAAATAGGAAAATTATCTAGGCATTATGGTAGGCTCCTGTAGTCCCAGCTACTCAGGAGGCTGAGGCAAGAGGATCTCTTGGCCGAAAAGTTTGAGGTTTCTCTGAGCTTTGATCAAACCACAGCACTCAACACAGGGCAACACAGTGGCACTGTCTCAAACAAAAACTAACAAAAACCCTACCCTGAGCAGCCAGGGCACAGCTCCTCTATTCCACACCTCACTGCCGTGTCTTCTGCAGGTGACAGATGGAGACACTGAAGCTCAGGGAGGCTAAATGACTTAAACCACGTAGTAAGTCTCCCTGAGATGACACCGAGATCTGAAGACTAGTGCTGTCCACTTCGGGTACTGGCCCGAGTGGTCAGGTACTTTGCATGATGATATACTTGGAAATTGAGGGAACGGGAGTCCTCAGTTTCCATTTCTAGACTACCCCATTTTACTACAGTCTTTTAAACCTCACTTGTTTCCTCTCTCTCCTCCAGAAACTTAGAGAAACTGTCACCCACCTTCTTCACAGGAATTTTGCAAAGATTAATTGGATAATTTCAGAATAGTTCTTTGAGCTGCTTGAAGAAAAAGTGCCATCTAGAAGAACAAAGTAAAATAACAATAATTATTATATTCAAATGTATTTATGAGAATCTCTGTGGGGGCAATTAAGAGGAGACCAGCTTGTACTTGTGGAGAATTCACAAGGTGATGAAATGCCCGTATCCGTGCCGTCCCCCAGGATTGCTGGTGGAGTGACGGCACTGGGACACCAGAGCTGAAGCCCGGGCATGAGAGATGCACACTTCAGAGCTGGGACCTCCCTTCTTTTGTCCAGAAATAACCCATCTGCCCTGTGTCAGGCCTGCAGGAGACGCACCTGTCATGGCCCCAAACTGGTTTCCGTGAAATGCTCACACAGCTCTTTCCAAAAAGTACATCTCCTTGTCATATGCAAGAGACAACTTACTTCTTGGGCATTAATGTCCATCCTATAATTAATTACTGCCCATTTACCACAGGGACAGAAAATTCCCAGCACCTCAGCTGGGTGCCTGGAAGGACTTTTTTCACATCTGCTGATAGAACCTGTGTTTGTATTTAGCGGTGGGCCTGGCAGATAATGAGATTTTGATGCCATGGAGCTATTTAGGCGAGTTTATTCTGGGCTCTAAGGATCCCTTGGCTGCTAACATCTGGTCTATTCAGATGTCGCCCTCTCTCCATTCAGAGGGCCTGAGTTTGGTGGGCAAGATGTTTTCTCTTACAATTGACTTGCCTTTGATCTTCAAGACGGGCTTTCCCGCTTAAACACCTGGCTGCGCTTAGCCTCTGTGACCACCACACTCCTGCACACCGTTTCTTTTCTTTGCCTGCTTGCTTTTTTTTTTCCAGCCTCACTTTTTATACACAGATGGCCATCACGCTGTGTGCAACTGTAGGCGCAGCCCGCTCATCATCAGAACAGATTTCCCCTCCCTCCAGCCGATTCCAACAGGATAACCTCTTAGGCAAACACTCGGGTACCTTCCCATCTCTTACAACTTCATTTTCTGCTCACACCACCCTCACCAACTCCTACCCACTGAGGGTGAGCAGAGGCTGGGCCACCTAGAGCAGAGCTTTTCAAATAGCAATGTGTATACAAATTGCCTGGGTGTCTGGTTAAAATACAGACCCTGATCCTTAGGCCTGGAGTGGGACTTAGATTAGGACTTCTTTTTCGTTTTTTTGAGACAGAGTCTCACTTTGTCACCCTTGGTAGAGTGCTGTGGTGTCATAGCTCATAGCGACCTTAAACTCTTGGGCTCAAGCAGTCCTCTTGCCTCAGCCTCCCTAATAGCTGGGACTACAGGCGCCCACCACAATGCCTGTCTAGTTTTTCTACTTTTATTAGAGACTGGGTCTCGCTCTTGCCCAGGCTGGTCTCCCAACTCCTGAGCTCAAGCAATCCAATCACCTCAGCCACTCAGAGTGCTGGAATTATAGGCATGAGCCACTGTGCCTGGCCAAGATTATGACTTCTGATAGGCTCTCAGGCTATGCCAAAGCTTTTGGTCTATGAACCACGTGGCAAGTAGCAAAGTCCTAGATTACTTTTGGAATAGCCTCTCCGCGCCCCATAATGCTCCTTCCTCTCCCCCATTTCATTAAGAAAACTTAACTGCCTATGTTGTATTTTCATAGATGTATCCTGCCTCCACAGGGATCACTTCATACTTAAGTACTAGTAACTAGTAGAGAAGCAGGATATGGGATCAGAAGAAGGGCATAGGATCTATGTTGCGACCACTTAGACCACAGGAGAATCACATGTCTAATTAGTGAAGCTTTATTGTTAATATATCTTGGCAGTATTCTACCTTGATAACAAGTTTTTAAGCAAATAATATTGTTGGCAATATGAAATTAGGTATTAAATCTTTTCACACCTTTTCTCTCCTACCCCCACTCTGAGTTGAGAGGTACCACTCACTGCTCATTCAGATACCCAAACATAAGAATGGCATCAGGTCTGCTTACAGTCAGAAAGAATAGCTGGGCCCCTGTCAAACTCAACTCCACAGTCGAGTCTATTCCATTCAGACTCAAGAAATTCCCATGTAATAAGTCTGATGATATAATTAAAACATTCAACTGGGTCCATGCTTACCTTTTAATGGATCCTCAAAGGTCACATTCACGATGAGCATGAATGTCTGAAATTTGTTTGATGCAATGGCTCTCTCTAGAAGTGCCATCATTAAATAGGTGCTTATGACTCTCCATTGATACGTCAGGGTCACCAGACATGCACTTTTGAATCCAACTCTCCCAGATTCGTATCCTGGTTCTATAACAATGGTGTTAACCATGTTGCTTAACCTGGTCTAGCTTGGCTTTCCCCATATATGTCAGGGGAAAGCTATGATGATCACTTGTGTGATAGGCTTTGTAGACTGCACTTCTGTGCCTCCAACAGCCCTGTGAAGCTGGCTAGTGTAGCAGCTGATACGACATGGGTACCAGTCAATGTGACCACACCAGCCCTTACCACTGGACAGGCCCTAGATAGTGTTTTCCAACCTTTATATCTCACGGCACACTTGAATCTATAGTTAAACTTCAATGTTGATTTTTTTTTTAAGTAAAAAAAAATATACTTGCTGTGCTCTGAACATGTTTCGAAAATAATTTAATAAATGATCTTTAAAATTGTTCACTGCATGGCTAAGATTCTCTCATGGCACACCAGAGTGCCATCACACACCAGGTGAAAATCACTGATCTACTGACTTCTTTGTGCTCGAGTCTTCTTCAAGCTCCTGGATTGTGGGGTGGCTCCCAGGGAGGCTCTGGTTCAGCCAGGACTATGGGAGGATGTGTGTCCCCAGGACACAACTGCTCCTGCCCTCCCTCCTGATATGAAAGGATTTCAATACTTTAACTGCTCCATCTCCACTTGGCTGATGAAAATACTGAGACTTAGATTAAGCCAATTGTCCAAGACTGTGCAACTGGTGAGTGGTGGGGCTTGGGTGAGTCTTTCTCTGAGCAGACCTACTCAACACCACACCAGCAAATGCACGTGTAGGTGTGTAACACAGTGTGGGGTGTGTATCCTCAGGAAACCTCAGACTTCTTTGTCCTTCCTCTACACTTGATGCTGCATGTGTCTCCCCTAAGTTGAGTGCTGCATCTTGGGGGCTGGGGCGGGATGGATAAAGCTTAAACGTTTGACCTCCTCTTTACCCAGCAGGGTCTTGCTGGTACTATGACTCACGGTTTCCAGTTCTCCCAGCTGCACCATCGTACATGAGAGTTTTCTAGCTACAGGTTGGTGAAGTGTTCCAGGGCAGGATGTTTACATCCCCTAGAGGAACGGGCGAGGAATCAAGCCAGCCCTTGCTTGGCAAACCCTGGCTGTTCTTTCCAACCCAAGGCGCCCTGCCAAATCAACTCAGGAGAGGAAAACATAACAAGTGCTGATGTGCTTCCATTTTACACAGACCATAATAAAAGTTTTCAGGATGATTTATTTTCCTAAACAAGAAAATACAATGGACCCCATCCATTATTCAACATGCTAATGATAACCTTTACTCTCTTGTCAAGGATGATCTAAGGTGGCGTTCAATTGAAGTACAAAGAATGAGCAGAGAACACACACACACACTCATAATCCCACAACACTCCATGCAATGACAGTAGGAAAATAAATTGTGGTGCAAAGGGATTTAAAACTCAGAGGAAAGATATGTTTACACATTTGCAATGTTCTGGACATCATAAAAACAGGGGTTTTTAAATCTTAGGTGATTGACTTGACAATGACCCCATAGAAAGTGAATATTGATAACTCAAGGCATGCTTTATTGTAATTTTTAGAAAATTTATTTCGTTCAGCTGACATTATTTGAAACACATGGAGCAAAGGATCTAGAATTGTATCAGTTCCTAAGATCTTTGTACCTGGTTCACTTAGCACCTTATGCTTATAGGGAGTGAGATCCCTGGAATACCAATGTTCCTAAGAGTTATACTTAACCAGGAAAATGTAAAAGTTTGTGTTGATTCCAAGCAAGTTTGATAGCATGGCAAAATACACATTTTCTGATGAGTGAAGCTTTTTTCCCAAGAGGAGAGTAAATGCTAATTAAAGTTATTAATTTCCCCCATGTTTGGGGATGTTCTACATGTTCAAATGGATATCAGTAAAAATTAAATCAGTATAAATAGCCTAGTTTAGAGTCAGCACCATAACTCAGGAATGTTACAAGTTCATTTCTAAATTTTCCTTTTAAGCCTTTTCGGGTAGCTTGAGGACAGAATGAATGAGTGTGTTAATAGAGTCTACAGAGAGCAGTTCACAGCTAGGCAGCCGTCTCCTGTCCGTGCCTCTGGGAGACTGTTAAAGAAATTTTTCAAAATATTTAAAAGCGAAGGATTTTTCTTATTCCTTTAAATTTTTTTTGTCTATGAAAATGTAAATATCCCTAAAAAATTGTTATAGCCTTAGCCAATCTCAAAAATTTTCCTTTATCTTAATTTTTCAAATTATAACAGCACTTTGCATTTCTCAATTATGAATAAGAACACAACAAACTGTGTTTGGGAGCAGTTGGGATTAGAAGGGCTGGGTGACCCCCGGACCTCTTCCAACCAGGTTGTTATTCCACAGTAAACTAGAAACAGGTATCTAGTTGTTGAAGCAACCCAGGTGTAAAGTACTTGGTACAGTAGCTAGCAGAAAGGAATCCTTTAGTAAATGTTGCCACCCCACCCCCAGAAAAAACCCAAAAAGTCTAAAATACATGTCAAAGTTAAAAAAATAAAAAGGGGAACCTGAGGAAACTTTGTCAAACTATACTTAAGTTACATAGTTAGTACTAATAAAAGAGGGTCTGTTTTTATTCTTTTATCCTTTCAGTAAATATTGAGTGCCCATCATATGCAAGGCATAAGAACAATTTCCTTCTCCTGCAAAGCAGGGGACACCCAGCTCTGCCAGCAGTCATCCCAACTCTCAAAGGTTTTTTCAGCAGGAAAAAATGTCCAGGAGTAAATGCTATTAAAATCAACAGGATATAAAATTATCCCCCACGGTCTCATTGTAGAGAATTCCAAAAGATCGTTCTAAGACTCTGCCCTCCTTGTTGAAGGGGCTTCTAAAATTCTTTAGGCTTCACTCCACCATTCCCTATTTGCAAAACCATGTTCAGGATTATTCTAAATGATTCCGAGACTTTCCACAACTATGTCTATTTCAAGTCTGTTCTCGGAAGATGGAACTCCACAGAAGGCGGTTCACATGATTTTTAGTCCGAATCTATAAATAATTGGTGGATCCATTTTAGCCCCCAAAACTCCCATCTGGTTCTCTGTTCACACAAGACACTAGGCCGAAAGCTTGGAAGGATAGTAATCCTGCGATGCAGGAACATCGTAGGGTAATTGTGATTATAGTAGATGCTCCTCGCTTCTGGTTTTTTGAGCACTGTAACTTGGGCTTTCGCAAGGTGATTCGCACCAGATCAGTGGCTGGATGAGGTGGGGAGGGTCACTCCTAAGCAGGCAATTATTTCCTCTTCCCCATTCAGTTTCCCTTCTTGTTTCCAGGCGTTAAAATGCTCGTGATTCAGGACCAAGAAGGTCTGACCTCCTTCCTGCTTGTCTTACAGACTTTTTATAATCCCTGCATGTGAAAGGAACAGAAGAACACAGCTTGTTTGGGGGATCCCAGATGGAGTTTGCAGGATGGATATTAGAAAAATCATCTCTTTTGATTGGTAGACTGAGAAATTTAAATCAGAATAGCAATGAAAAAGCGTACACATGTATGTGTGTGGAGGGGGTTGAGGCTACCCAAGATGTCAGTTTTGCATCTGCAAAGAGTCTTTTTTTTGTGAAGTCGATCTGCACTTTAAGAATGCCTAATGGGTACAGTCAGTTCAGACTCAGCTGAATGTGTTCTTCTAATTCAAGGGGGAAAAACAATAACAGACACACAAACACACACACTGCACAAAAAGATGGGGGAAATGTGGGCACCAAGCACGCCCCTGCAGATTTGGGGCTGACAGTTGAAGAGAGAAGAACATTTTAAGTGCAGGTACTGAAGCAAGAAAGCCCCCAAACGGGAGAGAAGAGAAAGGTCAGCAAAGGTAAGTTTCTGAGCAAAGCAGAGGTGGGGGAAGGGAGGAAAGGGGGACGAGAGGAAAGAATGAAGAAAGCAGAAACCAAGTCAACAAAACCTGCCATGACTTATTAAGACTGTTAACTTGAGATTGTGATCCATACCATTATGGAAAACGAGCGGTTAAAAAGGAAAGCATTTCAATTATGACAGGGCAGGAAGAACTCGAGAAATACTTGACATTCAAATGCCTTTTTTTAAACCTCTTTTGTTCCAAAGTTCTCATTTTGCGTCTAGTTAAATGCATATTAATTTCTTTGCCTTCGTAATGAAGCACTGTGTGTTCTGTATCTTTATGAAGAGGTAAGGGGAGTCCATCCATGGAAGGATGAAGGACGCCCTCCCTCCCTCGCTCCATCAGCTCAAACTTTTCATTCTGATCCTATAGGAATGAGGAGGCATTAAATGGGGGCAATCTGGGAAAGGGATGGATGTGAACAAAAGACTTCTTGAATGTGGGAGTTAGCAGTCGATCCCTCTGCTAGCTATTGGACTGTTTTGTTGAGAAAGAGGATAGGGCATTCACTTTAATAAAACCCTGACTAATACCCCAGATCTTCCCAGATCCCTCTCATGAACTCATTTCATTTACCCAGAATTCCACCACCCCCCTCCTCGCCTCCCCTCGACAAACCTGGAATTGAAATCATCTTTTTCCTGTGCATTCCTGAGAGTGACTGGCAGTGCAGCCACAGAACTGGCAAGTCCTGATGAAGGAATTAAATTCAGGCCCATTCACGATGCACGTTAACTTTGTGGGTGGAAAGAAACCTGGAGGAGAGAGAGGAAACAAGCCTTAAAGCCTCCAGAAATTGGCAGGCAGACTTCCGGAATGAGGCTTCTCCAAGGAATCTTCTCCTAGAATTAAACCTGGGACTGAAATACATTTGCAAATGATCGGGCTTAAAAAGTGGGGTTGGGTGTCCTTGTGTCATGCTGTTATGGGTCCTTCGAGGTTTGTGGGGTTTTCTTTTTGGGATGTGGAGGGAGAAATGCGCAATGAGAAGGCATAGCTGGAAATTCTGGGCCGCAAACCATTTACTTAGAACAGACTGTCCCTCTGATCTTCCTCCCAAACACATCGTGGCATTCACAAAGAGCGCTGCTTCTGAAATGTCGGATTATGCAGTAATAGTCACTGAATGAGAACATAAATGTCTTTAAAAAAAATTAATCAGTTGTCTTCAAGGTCTGTGTGGCTGCTCAGATACCCTCTGTGGTGTCTGACCTTTAGCAGGCCACGTTGAAACAGCTTTCTTATTTACAGACCACCGTTTTGACACGTTTATCTGGGGTGATTAATGAAATGATTTTGAAAATCTATATTTCTTTAAAAGGCAGAAGAGACAGCCCGGAGTTTTTAAAAATGGTGATCATAAACTACCATAAGATGGCACTGTAACATAAATTATGGGACTGAAAGGATTAACAGTGTGTCCCCAGGTCTGCAGGTGAGCACACAGGAATTATTCTCCCGGAGAAACGTGAACTAGGAAACGTGTTAAGAGCATGTTATATCCGAACCAGACTTTAATCAGGGAGAAGCTATCCAGGAATTCAATGCGGACAGGCCTTTCTGCATTTCAGAGAACACAGTCCAATATAACCTGAAAGAAAAGGTTTTTACAAAATAATAAAAAGAGAGAATCAGCCCCAGACAGCAAGTGCAGAAATGGACAGGTGTGTTCCACTCTTGGTTCTGTTTCAGGCATATAATAACTAAGGACAAAATGAAAACCTGGTTGAACCCTTTTCCCATTCTTCCTTGGTTTCCCGTCATCACGGAAGGGTAATGTAGGTATTCTCAGTGAAGTGGCCAGCTCTGCAGGGCCTGGCTGTGGAGTCTGAATGCTAGCACATTTTATCCTCTTGTTTGTCACAAAGCGAGCATTGCCTTTTACAGATGGGCACTGGGGAATAAAAAGTACTTGTGGATACTGAAGCAGTGGGACTTTCTTTTCTCCCCCTTCTTTTGAGAAGGGCTCAGTCGGAGTTGCCTCTGCCAACGTGGCCCCAGTGTAGTGGCAATTCCTTAGAGATTAAGAGGAAAAAGAAAGAAAAACCTCATCTAAATCACCCTGTAGGGGCTCCATAGCTTCAGGTGCAGTTGAAAACAACAGACTCACCAGTGTGCTGTCTGGCTTCATAGAAAAGCTTTTTTTTTTAAAATCGGTTTCTTGGCGATCTCAGGCTATTGTGATACCAAGTGGGTCCTCTCTTTGCCTTGGCACAGAATCAGGTGCATGCTTTTCATGTAAGCTGGTATCCAGGCGCGGTTCAGTCCTGTGTGCTCAGGGGAGAGGTGCAGGCTGCTGTCAGAACATCCATGAGGTAGCTTTCTGAAATGCTCAGCTTCGCTGCAAACAGCAGGACCACACTTGGCTAAGAGGAGGCCACTGGGGAGCCTGCCTTTCTGTGGTAACATCAGGCTCCTTTTCTTACTGATTTTTCTCCGCACTGCCCTAGTAGAGAAAATAGATGGACCATCAGGTAACTGAAAATACTGGGCAAAGTCCAATCAGAAATCCAGTCAGGGGATGTTGTTGTCTAGAAAACTCATGCATGGTAATGGATTCTTGGAAGCCCGTGGAGCCTGGCGTCTAGCTGATACAAAACCCGGTGGGTTATGTCCTGAATGAGTTAAGCCTCCACTTAGGGGAATATAGTCTAGGCTAGTATCTTGGGCTAGCCACACACCGGAGAGTCTGCAGCGGGAATGGAGTAATGACCCATCTTCCTCCAGGGAAGTGGACAAGAGGATGATTGCAGCTCCTCACCTCCTCTTGTGAGCACAGAGGGGTAAAGACACGTGTTTCTTAGCGCCTAAGGAACATTAAAGGTTTGACTGGGGATGGGGAAAAGAGAAGTGATTTGCTTCTTAATAAACTTGTGTCCTCTGCCTTCTTTTGGCAAAAACACTGTAGTGAAATCACTCATAGGCTTTGTTCCTCCAACTGCTTGCTTAGTTGAGAATACTAAGGACCCGCCCTGATTGGAGCTTATTGTCTTCATAAATGTTATTTTGAAAATGCTGTTTTAGGCCCGGTGGCTCACACTTGTGATCCCAGCACTCTGGGAGGCCAAGGCAGGTGGATTGTCTGAGTTCAGGAGTTCGAGATCAGCCTGAGCAAAAGCAAGACCCCTTATCTACTAAAAATTGAAAACTAGCCAGGCGTGGTAGTGGGTGCCTGTGGTTCCAGCTATGTGGGAGGCTGAGGCAAGAGGATCTCTTGAGTCTAAGAAATTGAGGTTGCTGTGAGCTAGGCTGGCGCCACCATGGGCAACTGAGTAAGACTCTGTCAAAAAAAAAAGGAAGGTAGGGAGGGAGGGAGGAAGGAAGGAAGGAAGGAAGGAAGGAAGGAAGGAAGGAAGGAAAAATACTATTTCAGACCTTTCCCCAATAGGGTATTTTTTTTTCTCAGTTGGAGAAAGTTATATCCTAGTTCATAAATGCTTGAAAGTTGATATTTACAGATCCTAATTCCTTACCTGAAATCCTTGGTGCAAGAAATTTAAAATTTGGGGGATTTATGTTACAATACCATGATTATGTACCCCATACCCGATACATTAATAATATTTCTGCATTGCAATAGGGGAATATTCACACTAAGTGGGTTAAGTAAACTATATAAAAGAGTCTTATATCAGCTCAGGTCTTCGCGACATTGAGTTAATTTAAAAACATAAAAGTTTGTGCCTGTGAATTTCAGAATTGTGAATATGGAACATGAGAGAATGTGAACCTGTATTTATATTGCATATCTACATTTACATTTTAAAAGAAATATTAGTGTAGACGTTACATTCAAAATCTATGGATTATTAAAACTAAGGTAGCCTTTGAGATCTGGCTGTGAAATTGCCTGTAATCCTGATGACTTACATACTCCCTGTATTCTACTTTATCTTTCTCACTGACAAATTAGAAACTCCAGCCTAGGAGTTGCAAACTCATGTGCTTAAAGGGCTGAGGAGATAATATAACATGAATGGAGTGAGTTGGGGTAGACAACTGGGAATGGTGAGGACTAGGGCACAGGAGAGCGTTTGTGCCATTAAAGGGGAGGCACCACCATCAAGCAGCTCCTGAAGATTGCTGCCAAGAGGGAAAGTGCCTCAGGCTACCTCATTTATCAAGATAAATCACCAAGCAAGTTTTTAATAAGTAGTAGTCTCAATTATTTTATTTCTTTTTTGAGACAAAGTCTCATTCTATCACCCTGGATAGCGTGCTGTGGTGTCAGAGCTCACTTCAAACTCTTGAGCTCAAGCAATCCCCTTGCCTGAGCCTCCCGAGTAGCTGGGACTACAGGCGCCAGCCACAACACCCGGTTAGTTTTTAGAGATGGGGTCTCACTGTTATTCAGGCTGGTCTCTAACCTGTGAGCTCAACTGATCCACCCGCCTTGGCTTCCTAGAATGCTGGGATTATAACGTGAGCCACTGCGCCCAGCTCTGTCCTTCTTTCTTATGTACTTTTAATCTGACCCAATACAAATAAGCCAAGACCCCCATTAACAAATCCTATGGGGTTTTTCTGGGTTCTTCTTTGTGAATTAACTTGTACCATTTGCAACTTTCAGAACGCTCCCCTCCCTGGTATCAGTGCAAGTACACGCTCTGGGGACCCTACTGTCTTTTGTTATCTCTCCCTCCTCTCACCACATTTGATTTTCCTCCTCCTGGGTTCTCACCTCAGCTTTCTTCTTCTCTACACTCCACACCTCTGCTCTTTCTCAGAGCCTAAACCTCACCTCCATCATGGCTGTTCCACGCTAGACCTGCATGGGTCTTTACTCCTTAGAGATAAGACCTGAGCTGCCTTTCAGATATTCCACAGGCTCCTCAAATTCAAGCTCTCTCAAACAGAACCACCACATTCCTCTTTAAAGGAGGAGGCTCCTCCTGGCCTCCTTTCTCCTGTCTGTGACCCAGCACTCTTCTCATGCCACTGTCACGGAGGCCAGCAAGTTTCATCTCCCTCACACTTCCTTTCTCGTACCCCCAGAAAATGCCTCCATCACTTTGCTGCTGCCCCCACTCTCAGGCTCACGTCCTTCAGCCTGAGTGTAGTTCTTCGAACCTAACAGCAATTGTGATGTTTACCAAATTGTCCAATAGCTCCTCATGGCCTTCCAAATGAAATCCATCCCCTTTACCAAGCTTTGACTCAATTAATAACCCTAACCTTTGACCAGGCACAGTGGCTCACACCTGTAATCCTAGCACTCTGGAGGCCAAGGTGGGAGGATTGCTTGACCTCAGGAGTTTGAGACTAGCCTGAGCAAGAGCGAGACCCTGTCTCTACTAAAATTAGAAAAATTAACTGGGCCTTGTGGTGGGCACCTTTAGAACCAGCTATTTAGTTGGTTGAGGTAAAAGGAACACTTGAGCCCAAGAGGCTGAGGCAAGCAGATCACTTGAGCCCAAGAGTTTGAGGTTGCTGTGAGCTATGATGATACCATAGCACTCTACCCAGGGTGACATAGTGAGACTCTGTCTCAAGAAAAAATATGAGAAAGAACAATTAGTCTGGCGTAATGGTAGGTGCCCTGTAAGTTCCAACTACTTGGGAGGCTGAAGCAAAAGGATTGCCTGAGCCCAGGAGTTCAAGGTTGCAGTGAGGTAGGGTGAGGCCACAGCATACCAGCTTAGGTGATAGAGTAAGACCCTGTCTCCAAAACAAACAAGTAAAACCTAAGCCTTATCCTATTATATTTTCAGCCTTATCAACCATGATTTCCATTCTGCATCCTATAGGTTTGATAAACTTAGACAAATGATTGAAACCACCTCAGATCTTCTAAAAGGAAATATGTTCTTTCTTCTTCATCTAAATTGAAGGCTTGCTTGAAGTCCCAGAGGCTAAGATGCAGTTGCTATAGTCTGACCAATACATGGGTAATATCAAGCAATGTAGATTTTTCCCTATCATCTTCATTTGGACTTCTAGAATGTACTGTGTCTTACATGCATATTCCCAAAGATAAAATGGAAGAAGAAGAGCTCCTGGCCTTTAAATATATTTAAAACCGGGTGGACGCAATTACCTTTCAGCTTTTCACAGTGGCAGTATCGTAGCCAATGAGGTTTATCCAAGGCGCGATTATTGCTAATTGAAAACTTTCCCCAATACCCCACCGTGACGACTTGAAATATAGTCGGCATTGGCAATTTTTGATAGTCTCTATGGAGACTGAAAAAAGAAAAACAATGTGTGTATATATATATTTAAAATCTTTATACTGTATTAATTGTTTCCTTAGCAAATGCTAGAAAGCTGTGTGTTTGGCTAAATAAACTTGTGTGGCTGAGAGTCTCCATTTGACAATATGACATACACCAAGACACGGTAGGAGGAAAAGTCAAGTTTACATTTTTTTGCTAATGGTGAACATCAACATTGTTTAATAGGGTCATGATAACTTAAAAAGAATTTTTAAATGAGACACATGATTGAAAATGTTTTTACATCAAATATATGGTTCATTCAAAAACCCCGGGGCAAATGAAATGATTCTGTCTTTTGGAAAACATTTCTGCCTTTCAGATTTGCAGTGGAATTTGTTACAAAATGCTTTTGGTGCATCATCTGTGACATGTTAGTTTTCTTCATTGGCTGTCATTAGTAATACAAATCCCTGTGTTTTGCAAACATTCAGAAACAGGAATTTTAGCATTTATTTTAGTCCGTTAAGTCTTTTCATGATACAATAGCATTGAAAATGATTTTTTCTATCATTACTGAAGACAGGTAGAGCCTCATGTACTCCAAGGAAATTTATATCTGGAGGTGGGTAGTGACTCAATATAGCACCAAGTTAAGAAAGTATTTTGTGGAATCTATCCTAAATATATTTTTCCACTGTTAAAAAAAAAAAAAGAATATGGAGAAATGATAGTCCCTTACCTTCCTCTTCTGACTTCATTAGAAAGTTCTGAACCCAATGATGAAATTTAGGGGGGAAGGTAAATTAAATTTTCCCTGCACATTTTGAGTTGGATTACCAGCCTTTTAAATAGACGAGGTTTTCTTTTTTTCAAAGTAGGCAAATGTATCTTTGCTTTCAAAGTTCAAATGCCAACTTAAGTAATTGAAAATTCTCTCTTGCCTTCCAGAAAATGTTTGGGCTCTAGACCTATTACTAATGCCCAGTTCAGAAACTTTAGCACCACAGGCACAGGCATGGTGAGCTGGGAAGGTGTGATGACTCAGAGAAGGCACTAATGATTTTAGTGGGAACAGGTTTTACTTCTCAAGGAAGCACTGAAACTGGAGTATGTGAAGACTTACCTGTCTTGTGCCTCTCTACTCTGAGGTTTGCAGATTCTACTTATGCTGAAGAGGCCATTTCAGTTGAACTTCAAGGGAGTAGCATGGTTCTAGTGGGTTAATACCCTCTGGTTAATTATAGATGTAATGGAAGGCAAATGATAAGAGGATGCATTACTACGTCCATAGCTCAGGCTTCTGGAATCTTCCCATTTCAAGTACGTATCCCCAAATTACTTGTGGCTGCATGGCTAGAGAAGCTGATTCCAGCATCATCACCCAAAGATCAATTCCACCCCCATCTCCCATGTCCTGACGATGCATTGCACAGAGTTGCTGCCCATGTAGGACCATCTTGAGATGGTCAAGATGTAGCACTTGAAGATCATTCTATGTAGAAAGCATTCATCAGCTAAAGATAAATCTCTCTTGGAACCTCATGATGGTAGCTATACTTTTACCTCCTTGCATGACCACATTTCTCTTCAAATGCCACCCAAGTAATTTGAGTAGAGGCTGGCAATTTTGGAACACTTTGAATGCCTGTCTTCCTTCCATCTTTCCTTCTTTCCTTTCTCTTTATTTATTTGTTTATTTATTTGAGACAGTCTAACTGTTGCCCTGGGTAGTGTGCTGTAGCATCGTAGCTCACACCAACCTCAAATTCTTGGGCTCATGTGATCCCCTTGCCTCAACCTCCCCAGTAGTTGGGAATACAGGCACCCACCACAATGCCCAGTTAGTTTTCCATTTTTAGTAGAGATGGGGTCTTGCCCTCGCTCAGTCTGGTGTCGAACTCCTGAGCGCAATTAATCCACCCACCTCCTAGGGCCTCCTAGAGCACTGGGATTATAGGCGTGAGCCACTATGCCCGGTGGAATGCCTGGTTTTAGACAGAACCTCTTCACCTGTTTTCCGAGCTGATCTGGGGGCATCACTCCTGTCCTATTTAAATAACAGTGTGGTATCAAGTGGTGCTGGATTTTGGCAGAATCATTAGCCAAAGAGATCATGAATCAAACATTATTTCTGAAAAGTGCAAAGGAAGTGGCTGTGTATTTTAGAATTGGTTCAGACATTTTCCCCCCCTATTTAAAGGCTTGTACTCCTTAAAAGTCTTGTTTAATGAATGGCTGTCTCCCTTCAAGGTAGAGAGCAGAAAGTTTCATTACTCAACTGAACAAATGTTTATCGAGGCATTACTGTATGCCATGCACTGTGTCTGGGCTGCACAGCATGAGAATCATGTATTCAGTTTCATCAGTGGGAATGGTACGAACACTGTGCCACATGCTGTCTCTAGTTCTCATGTCTCCCTCCAACTCGAGAATCCATATACCTACCTGCCTTTTGGTTTCTTCACTTGGATGTTCAGTAGCCATCTTACAATAGAAACAGAAGGTGAAATAGAGGTTACCAGGGGCTGGAGGGAGGAAGGGAAGAGGGAATTAGTGTTTTATCGGGACAGAATTTCTGTTTGGGATGATGAAAAAGTTCTGGAAATAGATGGTGGTGATGGTGAAAACGTCATTAATGCAACTGGATTGTTCACTTCCATATGGTTAAAATGTAAATCTTATATAAATTTTGCCATGACGAGAGAAAAGTACAAAGTACACGTCAAAACCAAATTCTCAATTTCTGCCTGAAATCGGTTCCTCCTACCCGGCTCCTTATCTCACTAGTGAGGCCTCCATTCATTTTGAGGCACGTGTTTAAAAACTTGGAGTCATCCTCCTTGACCCTTTTCTTTTTCTCACATCCAACATCCCAGCCACCCAGGTGGCTCTATTTCAAAAGACATTTGGAATCCTGCAACTTCTCATCGCCTCCCCCTCAACCTCTTGGGCAGAGTCTCCTCTGCCCTCCATCACACAGAGACCTCCCTCACTGGTCTCTCTGCTTTCACTCTCGCCCTTCCTCAGTTCAGTTCCCACACAGTACCAGAGTGACCCTTTTGTCATATAAGCACTTGCCATTTTTTTGCCCCACGCCCACCAACACTTTCCCATCACAGCAAAATCAATCTCAAAGTCCTTCCAGACCCAGAAAGCCCTAGACGATCTGGCCTGTGGCTAACCTGCTGACCTTACGGTTCTCTGCACTCACTCTGTTCCAGCTGTGCTGGCCTCCTTTGTGCTGAGTGTATGCCGGCCTGAGCCTCTAAACAGCTATTCTCTTTGCTTAAGATGCTCTTCCCCAGCGGGTATCAGTGTCGGCTCAAAGGGCACCTTCTCTGTGAGTGGCCTGGCTATCTTCGTAAAATAGCATCACCTTTTGCTCCATTTTCTCTCACTTTGCCCTGCTTTGCTTATTTATATGTCTGGTTATTGTCTGTTCCTCCTCAGCTAGGATGTAAGTTCCATGAGAGCAGGAATTACTCTCCTGGCTTTGCTCACTGCCTGATCTCCAGCAGCCTGGAGCTTAGAGGGTTTTCCATAAATATTACATCATGTGCAAGACATGTAACTTTTTTTCTAAATATCATCCTTCACACATTAGTTGAGCCTATTACAGAGAATTGACTTATCTAATAAATTCCCATTTGGGAATGAATTGTTTTTCTCTTTCTTATGTTAAAACATTTAACTTCCAGGCAAATGAATTTCAATGCATGAAGTAAAAAAAAGTAAGATTAACGAATTGATAAATCTGGCTCGGTGCAGTGACTTATGCCTGTAATCCTAGAACTCTGGGAGGCCAAAGCAGGTGGATTGCTTGAGCTCAGGAGTTAGAGATCAGCCTGAGCAACAGTGAGACCCTGTCTCCACTAAAAGTCGGAAAAAATAACCGGGCGTTGTGGTGGGCACTTTAGTCCCAGCTATTCGGGAGGCTAAGGCAAAGATGATTGCTTGAGCCCAAGAGGTTGCTGTTGAGCTATGGTGACACCATGCACTCTACCCAGTGTGTCAGAGTGAGACTGTCTTGGAAAAAAAAAGAAAAAAGTTGTTAAATCTTAGGCAACTTGATTAAGATTTTGGAAAGCCTGGGAATCATTCAGGGTAGGGAAATGTAATTCCATAACACATCATTCAGTTAATGGCATTACTATGGGCTCTTTTGATTAAGAAGGAGATTCAGAGACCCATCTGAACTTGCTTAAGAACAAAAAGGAAGTTCTGGCTTTCTTGTAACTACAAAGTCCAAGGTGTGGACTTCAGGTACGGCTGCATTCAGGAACTGGGATGAGGGGATGAGTTTTTATTCTCATCTCCCCTTCTCAGCAGCTCTGCCCCCTCCAGTGTTAAGTTTCATTCTCAGGCAATTATAGGGTTGTATCTTCCTTACAGCTGCTAATCGCAGGGAAAAGAGCTTCTTTTTATCCTGCAAAATTCCCAGGACTGAGTCACATGAGACCATTAGGTACATGAACCAAATATTATTGCTAGGGTGACAGAAGGCATTTTTTTGGTGGACCTGAATCCTATGTCCACCTTGAACCTAAGGAAAGAGGAGGAACTAAGATCAGCCCACATGGGCCAAGTACCAGGAGGGGTTTATTCAAAGAGAAACAATAAGAAGGTGAAATGGATGCTGTAAGGGTAAAAACATCCACTATTTACTATTTCAAGGAAAGAAAAACGATCCTATTTGGCTATGTGATGTCATGAACTGCTTTTTGACTTCAGTATCTTCCCCTGGTCTTAATGAGTTGAAGTGAGGTTTGAAGTTGATTGCGAAGAGGTTCTTGTGGGGTATAGAATGTGATGAAACTGTCCTTAGGACCCACAGGTTTCACATGCATGTTGGACTATGATGATAGGAGATCTGGGGTATTTGCAGCACAAAGGTGAGGGAGATTGGGAAGATTCAGCAAATTCTTAGCACCTTTATTTACTTAGACAAGATTTCTCTTTAAATGTAGCAATATTCTATTTAAAGGAAAAAGTGATTGAATAGTACAATGTAGAATGACTTACTTTGTCTAAGGTCCCCAGCCCTTGAACTAGTTTAATCTACATTGAACTCAGCCTCCATTCACTTCTTCTCTGTACTTTCGCCCAAGACAAAGTAACTGGATTGCCCTGCCAGTGAGCCCAGCTCCCAGGTCCAGGAAGACTATGTGGCACTTAATCTGACCTCAGAAAGACATGATTTTTAGCCCTGACTATGCTACTTTGCTAGGTTTGTGTTCTTGGGCTAGTCACTTAACCCCATTGAACCTTAGTTTCCTCATCTGCAAAGTGGACACAATAATATCTATTGCATTGTATTTTGATGATTGGAAAGAAGCAGCTAGGGAAAAGATCTAGTCCAGTTCTAGGCCCATGGAGGTATGCAGTAAAGGATGTTTGCTGACTAAATAAATATTCCATGCCAGTGGCTGTATCTAATTTTAGATCCTAAGTCTTTAGTGCTGCAATATGCCCCTGTATTTAAATTTTCTGAGTCCAGCCATGTCATAAGTGGTAATAATATTCCAGTTAGAATGTGGGGCAAATTGGTGGCAGGTAACAGAAACTAGCTCTAGCTCCAATAAGCAAAAAATTGCTTATTGGAGCTAGAGATAAGCTGGGATTTATGTGTGAGATAAGAGGTAACTCAGAGATCTGAGGGAAAAGCTTGACATCTGAAACGGGAAAGTACAAGAATCCAGGTCAGGTCCAGCATACAGGTAACAGCCCCTCTAGGGCACAATGGTCAGGGTAAATCAGCTCCAGAAAGCTATCTCTTTGTTACTCCATTTACATTCCCAGAATAATTCCTGATTGGTCAAAGGTAAACACATGACTCAGTCTCAACCAATCAGAACACTTCCTAAACACACAGCCATTGTAGAAAACATAGACCAATATATTATAACTGGTGTGTTACGTGCATTTGTTTGTCCACAGTATTTATTAAGGACCTAAATTGCGTTCTATGTTGAGGTCTGGAGTGAAGACCAGTGCCTGCCCTTGTGTGGCTCACAGCCCAACAATGACCAAATTAGATAGGCCCTTTGGTCCTAGAGTATCAATTAGGACCTTTGTCCCACCAAACAAGTATGCAGAGGGGAAGGACAGTTCTCCAAAAGAAAACTAAGCCACTGTTAGCAGAAGAGGAGGAATGGTTGCTGGCAGGAAAAGGCAACAGCTGTTCTGCTACACTTAAATTAGTAATCCATCTTTCTAAGCCTTAGTTTCCTCATCTGTAAAATGGGGAGAATGACACCTTCATGAAAGGGTTGCTTTGAAGATTAACTGAGTTAACACATGAAAGGCACAGAGAATAGTGCCAAGAACATAGAATGTGCTGTACAGACATGGGCTGTCATCATCATCCTCATGGCAAGTTCCTGATCTGTTCTCCTTCTTACATACTGTTTTCATAATGTAAACTCTGGGCCATGCCCCAACTCTCCAAGCAATAGGACTTTTTGAGTTGCAATAAAAAAGGAGAGGGAGAAATGTGGCCACTTCCCCTTCTACAATAGCTAGTGCCTTCTCGAGTTTCTTCCTTGACTGGGGATCTGCAGCCTGTGCGTGTTAATTTAAAGTGATCTCTCCAAATGGCAACTTGTGCCGGCGCCCCAGGCTGTACAGACAGAGCCCTTCTCTGCAGAAGGTTCCAGGCCGGTGGCTTCAATCCAGCCTTAACCCTGCAAATACTCATAACAGAAAACTGACTGAAAATGATTGAAATGTAAGTTTTTGTTGAGCTGAGATGCTAAATTCAGGATTGGGAGCATATGGATCACTCCATATTTGTTTTCTGCGTTTCTGATGTTAGCAGTTTCGAACATCGCTGGGACGCTCCCTGGAGAATTTCAGTTCTGTAAATGAAACAATTATTTTGGCAGTTTGGGAAAGATATATTCATAACTTTCATGGTATTTAAAGGGGGAAATACACCTTCCCCAAGTCCCTTTTTCCCTTGCCAGATATGAAGAATGAAATGAGACTGCCTAGAGGATAGACAGCATAAATAGCAAAATCAACAGTGAACGTGTTGCGTTCATGATTGGATTTCTAGGATTGACAGTGCGATGGGGGGAAAAAGCGTTTCTCTAAATCTGGATATCAAGAAGTTGTAGAGACCTGGGCATCACCTTCACTCATTGAGTCTGCAGTTATCTAACAGGCAATTCTGTACCCTTGCTAAGGTCTGAAATGAGAAGGACCGGGTCTGTCCTCAGGAACTGTTGACAGTTCTTAAAATTGTATAGTTAGGGATGGCACCTGTGGCTCAGTGAGTAGGGCGCTGGCCCCATATAATGAGGGTGGCAGGTTCAAGCCCAGCCCCAGCCAAACTGCAACAAAAAAAAATAGTTGGGCGTTGTGGTGGGCACCTGTAGTCCCAGCTACTCGGGAGGCTGAGGCAAGTAAATTGCCTAAGTCTTAAGAGCTGGAGGTTGCTGTGAGCTGTGACGCCACGGTACTCTACCGAGGGTGACAAAGTGAGACTCTGTCTCTAAAAAAAACAAAACTGTATAGTTAGGGCACTGTGGCTGCAAGTAACAGAAAGCAATTTACAACAAGCTTAAGTGAAAAAGCGAAAATTATTAGAATGATCAAGTGGTGTCCATGGAGCCCAAGTGACAGAAATCCAAGATCTGGATTCAGGAATTAAATGCTGGGAGACTTTTAAGCAGCCCCGCTGTGTCACTCATCTTGCATAGCTTTACAATTTTTCTGTTTCTCCTGCTTTCCTGTTTTCTTAATCCACATAGCGGAAAATAGCCACCTTACAGCTTCTGAGTTTTTTTTAATATTTATCTACTTTTGAGAGGCCGTCCCAGCTGGAAAAGAACCTGTTTGACCCCATTCTAAATTCTGGAAGGGATATGGATTGGCTCAGTTGTCAGGTGCTGGCTCTAAGTCCCATCTCATGTGGCCGGGGTGTGGAACTATGTACAACCTGTGACTCACAGGGGTCTCTGGACCAGTGACAGTGGCCCCATGTGAAAGCTTGTTAGAAATACCTACTGTCTTACCTCGGCGCCTGTAGCTCAGTGGCTAGGGTGCCAGACACATACACCAGAGCTGGCGGGTTCAAATCCAGCCAGGTCTGCCAAAAAACAATGACAACTGCAACCAAAAAATAGCTGGGTGTTGTGGTGGGTGCCTGTAGTTCCAGCTACTTTGGAGGTTGAGGCAAGAGAATCTCATAAACCCAAGAGTTGGAGGTTTCTGTGAGCTGTGGCACCACGGTGCTCTACCATGGGTGGCATAGTGAGACTCTGTCTCAAAAAAAAAAAAAAAGAAAGAAAGAAAAGAAAAGAAATACCTACTCTCTGGCCACCCCAGACCTACTGAATCAGAATCTCCATTTTCACAGGACCCCCAGCAATCATCAGTGTGCACACTGGTGCTGCAGAAGCAGCGTGGCTGCCTGGCTGTCACCCTGTGTGTGACATGGGCAGGGGTAAGTGAGCAGAGCTGAGCAGAGAGCTCAGAACATTTCTGTGACAATAGCATGCATACGCTTCCTGAGACAAGCATTAGCTCTTAAGAACATCTGCGGAGGAGAGTGACCTGGAAGTTTATCACAATGTAAATGAAATGTTTCCTATCTCTGTCCTGCTTCCTCACCAGTTCCTGGATTCTCTCTGTCCTCCTAAGTGATGTATAGCAGGCTTCTAAGGGGGCTTCTCTGATCTCAAAGTCTTAGAGTAAGTCTAGGGCAGCCCGGTCTGGCTATAGGATTGATTGATGGACCTGCCCAGGACAAGAAAGCCCAAATGTGGGAATCCCAGGGCACACTCCATGGCTGTGTAACAACTTCTGAGCACAGTCTTTTTGGAAATGTCCTTGGATTTGGACTCTTTCACAGATTGCTTTGAATCTTAGAGTGCTAACACAAGAGAAGACCAGTCCTGCCTTCGTGCGAGCCTCCTCTTTCCCTTGTGACGTTTGTACTCTAGATGGAATCCTGGACCACAAGTCTTGTTGCCAGGCTTTCAGTATTTGCTGCTCACAACATCATTCAGCTGTTGTTCAGGGAACTCGTCTTATATATTTTTTCCCACCCCAGGCCACATAGCAGGTGCTTACTTCCTGCTTGAGGGTGCTCAGAGCATCGCAGTTTGAACGAAAAATGGAGGAAGGCAAGGGACTTTGCCATGACTTTGCAAAGTCTGCTTAAGTTCAAGGAGGGCTCGCCATCTTCTTTCTCTGGAGGGCTGAGACAAGCTTCAGGGGCTAAGCACCCTGAGCCTAGAACACTGGAGGACGACTAAGGGAATAGGTCTAACTTCACTCACCGTACCTGTTCCTTCTTCATGCCCCTCACAGGATGTTTGCATGCCTTAAAACACAAAATATGTTAGGACACTAGGACGTGGACGTATACAAGTGTACACAAATGGGGATTATATGTTCAGACTGTCTTTTCTGAAAAGGATGTGAGGTCGAAAGAGTTTGGAGATTTCTCATGTGGAGCTATAGTTACAAACCCTTTTAAAAGGCAGCAGAGAACTTTTACTTAACAAACCCTTCTGTAGTGACACATGCCAGGCACTGTCCTAAGTGCACCATGAGTATTAATGTAGTTTTCATAACGACCCCATTGCACTAGGCTATGTCAATATGTCATTTGTAGAAACTGTAGCACAGAGAGGTTAGGTAACTTGTCCGAGGTCACTCAGTTAGAAAGTGGAAGCTGGGATACCCAGGCGGTCTGGCTCCAGCCTTCAGACTCTTAGACATTAGTTAGGCTGCCCCTTCAAACAGAATCTTACATAAAGCCAAATGTACCAAACAACAGAAACCAGCAGACCAATTCTTGTTTATATGGAGTAAGAAACCTCTTGGCCTTCCTCTCATCCCTTCCTTCCCTTCTCAACACTCTTTCCCTTTGCTGTGAAGAACAAAGTACCCCAGGGAACATGGTTTGCAATCTGTCAGCCCAATCTAATCTGATCATTTCAGAAAGTTCATTTTACCTTCTGTAAGTAAGGAGGTGATGTGTTTTACCCCAGGGCACTCAGTTTCTGCATGACAGAGCTGGAAGATCTCACTGGCAATTCAGGGGTCTTTCTGCAACCCCAAAGAAGATGCTGAGAATGAGTTAAATCAGCCTCCCTCCAGAGTCTGTCCCCTTAGGAAAGCACGCCCTCTCCCCATTTTTAAAGCACATTTAAAATGTATGGAGATTATTCCCCTGGATTATAATCTTCCATACTTTTTCCTTGTTGAGTTTTGCAAGATTTACCTTCTACTTCCTTCCTCTTGTTCAGTTAATTGATTTCTCCGAGTTTCCAACTTGAGATAATTCCAGGCAGCTAAATTTTGAAGAAGGAGATACAGTTGCGATGCTAAACACCCACTCAGGCTGAAGTGGCCGTTTGCAGTTACCCGTGCTGAAATGACGGTCGCTATTACTGCGACAGCTCAGACCTGGTCCCAGTTGCCCGTGTGGGAGTGCAGGGGACAGCCCAGGACCTGTTGGAGCTGCCTGCACACACTGTGACAGCCCACTTACAAAAATTATTTGTGATTTGCACTCTGCTATCAATCGAGATTGAGAGTATTGATCCCAACTGATTGCAAGGACCAAAATAAAGTGAAAGGGTAATTGACTGCTGTGTCCCCCATCGATCGTACGCCACAGTTCATCGCCACTGAAATTATTTTCAAGTACTTTGGTTTATCATTCCTAATAAATATAGAAATTGAGTAATCAAAATGACTTACATTCACATTGAACCAAAAGCTTTTAAGGAAGTGTCTATGTTTAAGTGAGTCCATATTCTACACTGGTTTTCCAATCAAGCCCCCCAGGGTCCATTCTTCCAGCCCTAGGAGGAAGCCTGGTTTTTTAAAAAATAAAGCATCGTGGTCTCCGAAGCAGGAATTCCAGGTTTCCATACTTCCCTGGTGATGTCATAGTAATTGTGACCCCTGGGATTTGAAGGGAGAACCCTCGTAAATAGTCAGGCTATTCATCTTCCCTCTAAACCAAACATTTCCCTCAAAGCAGCAATACGGATTTCACTTCCCCCAGTATCGTTCATAAATGCATTAACAGTCATTTTCGGGTTTATAGCAATGTTAGCTGTAACGTTATTAAATCAAAAGAATCATTAGCCATAGAAATATAGATTATAGAGTGTGTGGCCCTACAGGTCCTTAGAAATATAGTTTAAAAAAACATTTTAGGGTGGTGCCTATGGCTCAAGGCGTAGGGCGCCGGTCCCATATATCAGAGGTGGTGGGTTCAAACCTGACCCTGGCCAAAATCTGAAAAAAAAAAAAAGAAAGAAAGAAAGAAACAAACAAAAAACATTTTAAAGGAAGATCTGTCTATTCTATTAAGCAGGAGGTTGCAGAGTAATATCAAGATGACAGAATTTGCTTGAGAACTGAGGCTGCATGACACTGAACTTTCCAATAGAAATACAACCATAGGTGTTTCTATAAAATACCATGATGTGCAAAAGCTACAGTACAAAGTAGGGAGCTTATGAGGAAAGTGGAGGTAAGTTCACAATATTCAAAAACTTTGTTAGTGATACAGAATAAAAAAGGTAGAAACTTGTCCTGGTGTAGTGGTTAATTCTAGCACTCTGAGGCCGATGGCTTGAGCTCATGAGTTCAAGACCAACCTAAGCAAGAGTGAGACCTCTCTCTCCAAAAAAACAGAAAAATTAGCTAGGTGCGGTGGTACATGCCTCTCGTCCCAGCTTCTTGGGAGGCTGAGGGAGGAGGATTGATTGAGCCTGGGAGTTTGAGGTTGTGGTGAGTTAGCTAATGGGTGACAGAGTGAGATTCTATCTCAACAAAAATATAGGAACCTAGTAAACATAATAGCCCAGTCTTCTAAATGTTAAATGGTTAAGAAATACATAAATGCTCCAGGAATTGGAGGTTGCTGTGAGCTGTGATGCCACAGCACTCTGTCCAGGGTGACAGCTTGAGGCTCTGTCTCAAAAGAAAAGAAAAGAAAAGAAAAGAAATATATAAATGCTGCAATAAATACAGCAGTTTACCTTGGGAAGGACCTGGCGATTGCTTGTGGAAGTGACCTCGGGAGGGCTGCAGCTTGTGAGTGGTTGTGAAGTGGTGGAGAAGGGTTAGGTGACACTGGATGGAAAGCTGTAGCGCCACCATGGGTGGACGTGGTAGGTTTGTACTGTAAACCGAGGTAGCTGTGGCTTGTGAGGTGTGTGCATCTGTGAGCATTTTGTGACCCTCTACACAACTCAGTGTAAGGGGTGCAGCTGTCTGAGTCCACCTGGTGTTCCTTGCAGATGTAAGCAAGCACAGGATTTGTGTTACGCTCAAATCATTCCTCAACGTCTCAGTTGAACTGACTGTATCCTAAGAGCCACACATGTAATTTTACACTTTCTAATAGTCATCTTTTAAAAAGGAATGGATGAAATTAATTTTAATAATGTATTTTATTTAACCCAATGCATTCAACATGTAACTGCAAAAAAATATTATTAATGAGATAGCCTATGTTCTTTTTTGAAGTCACGTGTATTTTATTCTTATAGCATATTAGTCAAAGTTTAAGGGGCTCTGTAACCACAGATGGCTTGGTTACCGTGTTGGACAGCAAAGGGAGAATAGGAGAGGGAGGTTGTAGAGAATAAGAGAAATCTGAGGTGGGAAGGGAAATCCCTCTTTCTGTAGGACCTTCCTCCTGTTAACCAAAGATAGCATTAGGTCCAAAGCGCAGGGCTTTGAGTTTGTGTTTGTGTTTGTGTATGTCTGTGCGTGTCTATAGGAGAGAGAGAGACCGAGACTCTGTTTAGAAAACAGATTACTATGCTTCATCCACATTGTAAATCCACCTCACTGATACCTCACTTTTGATAATGGTGTCAAAGCATGGTCTTGGATAATCATGTAGATGTCAGCTGACTTTGTGAATTTCTCTAGGGCGAAAGTCATGTCTATAGATTTCTTCATCCACAAGGCTTAATTAGCACAGGCTTGCCTTATAGTAGGTACTCAATAAAGTGACCAAAGTCCCATCGTGCAGCCAAAAAAAAAGAAAAACATGACACCCAAAGTTAACACCTAACCCAAGATACCAGGCTAGACTTATAAAATGCCTTTTTCTCATTTAATATTAATTTATCCAGTCCTTACATTTACTTCATTATTGCTGTAGTTGTCATAATTTTCAAAATTCTTTGCCTTTGATCTCACAAATACGAATTTCTTTATATATTTTTTAAATGCACTTTTTTTAATTTAATTTTTTTTTTTTTTTTGAGACAGTGTCTCATCTTGTTGCCCTCAGTAGCGTTCTGTGGCATCATATCTCACAGCAACCTCCAACTCTTGGGCTTAAGCGACCCTCTTGCCTCAAGTTTTTTCTATTTTTAGTAGACACGGGGTCTCACTCTCGCTCAGGCTAGTCTCGAACTCCTGAGCTCAAGTAGTCCACCTGCTCGGCCTGTTAGATTACAGGCGTGAGCCACCGTGCCTGGCCAAATGTCTTTATATTTTATGTCACAACCCATATTAAATGTTTCCTGACCTGATTTAACTCACGTGTTAGGTTGTCATCTGTCATATAGTTTTAAGTTCTTAAACCCCAATAGTAAAGGACTAGAAAAGTTACACTCGACTCCCTTCCTTTAGCATGTATTTCTCTCTGGTTGCTTATTCAGTCACTTGTTTACTCATCAGGCATTAATTGGCTACTTAAGCTCCATCACACACTATCTGCCTTCTGATCTTTTACACTTTGGCCAGACCTGGTGTTTCAGTTCCCCAAAGACATCACCCTCTGTCCCCTTTGGCCTTTGCACATGAATTTTTCTATCCAGCTCACTGGCCGCCGTCCGTCAGGGCTCAGTTCCAACACTTGCCCTCCAGGGTCTTCCCGCAGTTCACTGGGTCTCGGGGCCGGATCGCCCTCCATCCTCAGTGCACTGTTTCACACTGTCTGGTTCCTTTCTGTGTCCAGCATTTGTTTTCAAGCTTGATAAGGGCACAGACTATGTTTCTTGTGCCTGCAGCTCGCACACCTCCAATGGCAGAGCTGGGGACTCTCGTGTGCTGGTGAGACGTGAAGAAAGTTAGAACCAACACTGAGTAGACAGTGGGTCGAATGACAAGAACCTCCCAGCTTCCACTCTTGCAGCCTCCAAAGTAGTCTTCATGCCATAGACAGAGTGATTTTTAAAACTCCAAAGCACAGTCTGTCACACCCTATTTAAATACGTTCGGTGACTCCTCATTGTTCTTAGAATAAAATCCAAACCCCTAATCATCACCCAGGTGGCCTTTCAGGGCCTGGCCCTTGTCCACCTCTTCCCTTTATCCCATACCACGTTCCCATTGTCCCCTATACACCACGTCCTCTGATCGCTTCCCATCCTTGGACATATAAGCTCTTTCCTACCTCCAGGCCTTTACCTGTGCTGTTCCCTCTGCCTGGGGTGCTCTTCCTCTCCCGCAAGATCTTCATGTGTTTGGTTCATTCTCCAGGCTCCAGCTCAGATGTCACCTCCTCAGGAAGTCCTTCCTATTTCTCTATCTCATCACCCTGTTTTATTTCACTCGTGAAACTATCTCTACAGGTAATGATATTGTTTATGCATTTGCCTCCCTTTTGTCTTGCATGCTCCTAGTGTTAGCAGCTGCATCCATACCCATAGATTGTTGGTCATATCATTGAGTAGACGAATAACGAGTGTGAGTGTGTGTGTGTGTGAGAGAGAGAGAGGGAGAGAGAAAGTGAGGTCAGTAGCTTTCGAGCTTAGGATGGAGAGGTGGTCTATTGGGGAGGTGATTCCAGGAGACATCGGTAGGGTAGAGTAAATGTGACTCAGGCTAGGGAGTTAGCCAACTGTCAAGCTCCCTACCTTGTGGATAGCAAGAGAGACCATTGGGGATAATACCTCACCCTCCTCATTCTTCTGCCTCCAGAGTGGTGGGGACATTGGGTACATGTCCACCAAATCTTCTTTAGTCATTGGTTGAGGGCTGTGCCTTAGAGGGAGTTAATTCTCCTGTTCTTCTGGCCCAAGGGGTAAGGTCGACTTCAAGCCTGTGGGGAGCTAGAAGTCTGCAAAGTGCTTCAGCAGTAAGGCCCAAGGAAGTATGAATAAGACACTACCAGCATCTACTGTCTACAAACAAAGGCACAGGGAAGGGGGAAATCCAGATGGCACATATTGAAACAGGCTTGAGAAATTCTAATTACCTGCAGGACATCTGAGTGAAGATGACCGACGGGCAGCTGCAAATATGGGTGCTGAGCGTAGGAGAGAGGTGGTAGCTACAAAGGTGTGTTTGCCAAACATTTGCAGATGGCGGTGCTAGACGGGCTAGATGAGATGGCCCTCGTTTGCTGAGCCACATGGCAGTGTTTGCCACAGTTGGCCATTTTGTATTTCTCAAAGCAGTATTTTCATGTGTTCTTCATGACTCTGCTGCATTCTACCTTTCCTCCTGTTTTTCTAGCACCTGACACATGTTTTTGGAACGATTGGGAAGACAGATGCAGAAGGGTAGGGACAAGAGTCTGCTCTAAAGCCTGCGGAGAGGGGTTCAGGGATGTGATGACAGTGGAGGAAGCCAGTGTTGGACTGTTAAATGCCAGAGGCAAAGATGCTTCAAAGTCCTGGGGGGAATCAAGAATTTGGGTTTCTTCTCAGCCAGTAAACGAGTATTTTCTGTTGCATTTAAAATCCTTTAAACACCTTGATAAGTAGAGTAATGTATCTTCCTTTAAGACAGGAGCAAAGAAAAGCAGATGGGTTAGTCCAAAATAAGTTGTGTCATTAGCTTTTACCACATGACAACAAGTAACGACATTTCAGAGGCATTTTTTAAAAGCATCTACTTAGCTCATACATTTGCAGGTGTTAGAGGACTGAGGCTGGGACTAGCTGGAGCGGTTTGGCTGGATTATTCTGTTTTACTTGTTTCTCTTCCTCCTCTTGGGACCAGTGGGCTAGCCTGGGCACCTTTTTCTCAGAGCAGTGCCAAAAGCACAAGGGAGCATGCCCAATTCCACAAATGCTTTTTGAGCCTTTGGGCATACCATAACTGCTAACATCCCATTGGCCAAAGCAAGTCACATGACCAAGTCCAATGTCAAGAGTAGGTAGGGAAGTATACTCCATCTATGGAAGTGATGGGAGTAGGAAGTGAATATTTCTGAATAACAATCTAATCTACCACATAAGGATCAGGGGTCAGAAAGAAAATAAATTGTGGGCAATCTTGTCTAATTTATTTCCTAAGTTACTCAGAATTATTGTTTTCTTATTTTTGAATTTTCCAAGCTCTAGTAGGGATGCTGTTTTCAGGCCACTGGAGTGATTAGATTAGACAGAATTGATGAGAGTGCCTGAAGAATACAGGTAGGGACTTTAGGAGCTGCCAAGGGACCCACCTCCCAGAGGACGTTCACTTTGAACTCTCAGCCTACTCATGCCAGCTTCTCGTGACTTGAGGAGGCCTTGCAACACTGCCTATCATCCCACCCTCACGTGGCTGAAGAGTTGAGAAAGAAGATAAGGAAAGATAGAGAAATACAGCAAATCAATGACTTCGAACAGTTGTATCTTCCCTTTTATCACTAAGGTCCACAATTTTGTATCTTCTGAATCTTAAGTTTGTTTATCAGCATGAGACAAGAAGATAAAAATACACTGCTGCAATGGGGGGGGCGCGAGGCAGTAATTATCACTGAAGAGCACAATTGAAAACACATTTTATTTAAATATTTATCTTAGCGAACTGCGGTTTGAGAGTTTACAGTGCTTCCAGCGAGCACAGCGGTTTGGGAGTCAGTGACCTCTCATTTCTGGCTCTTTTGATGACTGTAGGAGCCTGCAAGTTTTCTTCCTGGGCTCCATCTTCCCCAGCGGTGCCAGTCGCATGGTAATGACTCGATACGTTTTTATGAAATGAATAAACTGTAAAATTGGAACAGAACAGCCCATGGAGAGATGAAGGATATGAATGAAATGACATTTAAAAGAATCTTGAGTCTTAAAGGTAGGACATCTTGGATCCACCCCACTTTGAATGGAGCATAAATTCAAGAGTATGTGATTTTGTGCAGCATAGGGATTGTAAATATCCCCAAATTACATAAACATGCTCTTTTTTTCTTTACAGCATCAGATATAGAATTTTATGGGCTCTTCAAAATATAGGATGCTCTATGCACAAAAGGGGTTTGTTCTTTGGATTATCTTTTATTTGTTGACAGCTGGAGTAATGCAGGGCAGAATCCTGTGTTAAGAGAGAGTCAGTTACTTAGCTAATTGTATTTATCACCCAGGATTCTTTGTTTATAGCAGTGGCATATTTTGGAGTTCTTGTGTGTTATGCGTATATTTCCCTAGCTGCAGTGAATATGGTTTTTATATCTATGTGAAACTGCTAATGTGTTGCTCGCTAGATCATGAGCAATGGGCTTCTGACAGCTCTGTTCATTAGTCAGCGTGGGGAAAAAAATAAAAGAAAACACATTGATACAGAAACAGAGTGCGAGCCAGCAATTATCATAAGAGAGCACAATTGAAGCCACATTTTATTTAAATATTTATCCTGTGAATTGATTCATACAAAACAAGAAGCTGCTTTTTATTTATGAATGACTTCGCCGCCAAAATATGAAGAGCAAGATCGCTGTTTGAGTTGGGTTTGATGCAGTCCGCAGCTCAGAGTAAGGAGAGTTAAATAACATCAAATTATTCATTGTGATGTATCATTAAGATTGTTATGTGTGAACGTGTAGAAAGATGATAACACCATGCAGCTGTTCACTTCAGAATCCCAACTTTGCATAGTAAGAAGAAGGAAAAAAGCTAATAGATAACTTTTGGTACCAATCGTAACAATAGCAAATGTTTACAGTTGCTAACCAAGGGTCACCTGCTCTTCTAAGCACATTAAATGTGTTAACCCTATGGAGTAAGTGCTACTCTTACCTCTGCTTTACACAATGAAGTTGAAAGAACTTACCAAAGTTCACACTGGGGTGAGCTTATGCCTTCGTAGGACAGAATTTCTGGGGAGTTCAGCCAGAAGACCTACTGACTCTTTACCAGTTCAGCTGCTGTTCGGCACTGTTTGATGGTGATCGGCTTCTAAGGCGTCAGTGTTAATGAAGACAATTCTGGGTCCTGTGTCTTGTCTGGACTTCCAGGGATGGCAATTTCAGCAATGTTCCAATTAGTTGGTGTCTATTTTATTAGCCCATCTAGGAAGATGAGGTCAAGAGTGTTCGGATGATGGGGGACCCACCATCCATCTCCCTCCTTCCCAAGACAGGATTGTTAGATGTTTTGCTACTTAACCTTGCCCTTCCTGCTCCCCACACTCTCACCCCAGCTCACAGGGAACGACGTTTATCTCACCTTTGTTTGACAGCTGGTTTCTGGACAGGCATTCAATCACTGATTTTATTATATAGGAATTTGCATTGTTACAGATGTTTACTGTACTGCAATTTTTTTACTGATCCTCTATTTTTGGACCCTGGGGTTGTTTGCCGCTTGCCAACACTGAGCATGGCAGGCGTCCTTCAATGGTCAGCTGTGCCTTGTCTTCTCATTGTTCTAGGCCAGACTCCCGGAGGTGCCACTGTGGGGCTGAGGCTCTTCATACATGTCGTGTTTGCCCTTCAAATAGTTTGAAGCTGTTTTTATTCCAACCATCAGGGGATGTGAGTGCGTCTCCTCAGGTTGTTTATCTAATGAATGCAGAGACGGAGGAGCACAGTACATGAGTTCAGGCGTAAACACCGAGGTAAGCGTGCTGTTCAGACTGTGCTGTCAATGGCAGCAATTAACCTGGCGAAACAGAGAGCTTTAGGAAGAAGCGGTTTCTTTCAGCAAGTTGTGTATATAGAGAAATACAATGGAGCAGCGGATATGGGGGCTCAAAGCAACATTTGTGTGAGTACTTGGGAATAGTGGCAGAAACTTGAAGCAAAACCTTGCAAAGAAACATAGGCCTATGGAAGGGACCATGAAAAAGGAGCACTCACCATAGATATTTTATATGTCATGGGAGATAGAGGAAAAGGAAACAAGAGATAAGCCCGATGTAAACAAATGAAGGTATAGGAGAAGGAAAGGGAAGATTGTTCTTTCTATAGCTTATGTTGGAAGGAAACCTCCAGACCAGCTGGGTTTCACAGTTTTGATATTTAAAGAAGCCCTGCATGAAAACGGTGAGGTGTGGGGTATGGCATCCTTCTAGAGCAGTGGTTTTCAACTTTCCTAATGCCGCGAACATTTAATACAGTCCAAAGGAGTCGTGACCCACAGGTTGAGAACCGCTATTCTAGAGGCTGGTTTGGATATTCAGTTTGCTAATTATATTCAGAGGTATTATAACTAAACCTGGGCACTGACTCATAGGAACAAAACTCACAAGAGTCTGATGTATAAAGCCTGATCTAAGTTCATTTATATGCTTTCTATATTTTCAAAATACTATATTGCCACGCTCACAGAGCTCTGTATTGTTTATATTGTATCCCTGTGGCCAGATCTTCATGGGAAGATACATTAAGTTGCTCCATAAGCATGGTCACAGGGAAGAAATCAGTTTGCTGACCTTAAAAATACGCTTTAACAAAATTCTTAGGAATTCTTTTAAGCAATGCAGGTATTGCAGTAACTGTGGGTTTTACCTTAATGTTACTGTACAGATGGGAAAATAAATTCTTTAAAAGTGAATGTTGGGGTTCCATTCTTTAGTGTTACCTTTTTCTACTTAAGTTTGTTTCCTGAAAATATCAGCATTTATTCATCTTAAAAATTGGACTGGATAGTTTTCAAGTTGTTAAAAATTTCATAGAAAAATACCCTAAAGAAACATATTCTGATGATTCGTTTGGTTATATTCTTTGTCTTACTTGCTGATGCATAACACTAACTTCCCAAATGCTGTTATAACAAAGGCCATTCTCTTACTGGCTTGTCTGATTTGCTTGAGACTCTCTCAGAGATAAATGATTAGAAATCAAACTTAAATTGACTTACAGAAAAGAAATTATTAGCCGGGCGTTGTGGTGGGTGCCTATAGTCCCAGCTACTTGGGAGGCTGAGGCAAGAGAATCACTTAAACCCAAGAGTTTGAGGTTGCTGTGAGCTGTGACGCCACGGCACTCTACTGAGGGTGACATAGTGAGACTGTGTCTCAAAAAAATAATAATCATTTGCTCATGTGGCTCATGTGGAAGTCAGAGGGTTCTGGCACAGGTGGATCCAGGAGTTGAAACACTGCCATTGAGAGTGCACTCCTCTACCGCTGAGTCCGTTGTAAGGATGGAGACTCTCCTGGAAGGGAGCATGTCTCTTAGAGCCACTTGTCCCCAAGCCAGTGTCCAATGAGGACTTGCTGAATATTCAGAAAACCAGTTTTTAAGCCAAGACACTTTCCCTACTCAGTGCTAGAAAGTAACTGCTAAGTATTGCCCCCCCTAACGAAATAAGCAGAGAGATCCCCAAACCTTCCTGAGCATGAGAATCACTTTAGCATGTCAATTTGCAGCCTTCTTTCCTGGACACAGCAGGTTTGATGGTACTTGGGAGCCTGTGTTTCTAACCAAAACTGCAGGCATTCTGATGTTGGGGTTGGGGAGACGCTGAGGTAGACTGGCGCGTCTCTAACTTTAATGCACGTGTGAGTCACTTGGGGATCTTGTTAAAATGCAGGCTGTGATTCAGTGGTCTGCGGTAGGAAACAGATTCTGTATTTCTAGCAAGCTCCCAGGTGATATTGATGCCACAGGTCAGGGAAAACACATTAGGAACCACTGATCTGCTCAGCTGGACTCAGTTTCGCCCTTCTCGGGGACATCTGGCAATGTCTGGAACATTGCTAACGTTCACAGCTGAAGAAGAGGCTTCCCTGGCACCCAGCGTGTACAGGCCCACGATGCTGCCTGCACCCCTAGGACAGATGGAGACCCACCCAGCCCAATGTCAGCACTGAGAAATCCTGCAGGAGACTGTCTCGTCACGTAGCCCCTAGACTGGGCAGCAGTTATACACTTGATTAGGCGCAAGTTCCTTAGCGGCCACCCCGGTCCAGTCCAGTGTCCCCAGAGTCTCACTCGTGACTCTGTGTTTGGGTTTGGACCATTGTTGAAGCACTTTCATTTCCTACTGGCCATAAAAGCAATAGCCAGTGCTGTGCCAGGCCCTGTCCTGAGCACACAGTGCGCCGTCTATCCGGCAGTTACTACCATTCCACAATTACAGCTGTTTCTGCACTATGAAGCCTCCTGGAAGTTAAGCAACTCTTCTCGGGTCATTTCTGAAACTGAAAAAAAAAAAGACAATAATTGTAAGATCGTTTTTAAAATAGATAACACGTGAATTGATGCAAAAGTCAAAAATACAGAAGAGTTTGCAGTGAGAAGTAAACCTGTTCTCTTCTCCTTGCCCCTAGCCAAGCTCTCTTCCTTCTCAGAGGCCAGGCTTCTTCTCAGTTTCTTGGGTTTTCTTTCAGAAAGGGTCTCTGTATTAAAAGATTAGATCAATATTTCCACAAAAGAATAATAGGCTATCCTGGGTCTGCCACAACAGATTATTTCAAACTGAGTGGCTTAAAGCAGCAGAAATTTATTCTTCTATCATTTTGTAGGCTAGATGGCCAAATCCAGTTGTTGGCAGGGTTGGCGTCTTCTGGAATCTCTGAGGGAAAATCTGTTCCCTGCCTCTTCCCTCGCTTCTGGTGGCTGCCAGCAGTCCTTGGAGTTCCTTGGCGTGTAGACACATCACTCTAATCTCTGCCTCTGTCTTCACAGCCTTCTCCCTGAGTGTCTGTGTCCAAATTTCCCTCATCTGACAAGGACACTAGTCACTGGATAAGGGCCTACCCTAAGCCAGTAGGACGTCCTCTTAACTTTAGGATGATACTTCTGCATTCAAAGGGGCCAGGGGTAAGGACATCACATCTTTTTGGGCAACACAGTTCAACTCACAACAGCCACAAAACATTGCTTTGTATCTTTTATTAGTCCACATCTGTACATACAAAAGTCCCCTTTCAGTACTATACTGAAATATACTATAATTATTTAACCGGTCCTCTCTGTTGATGGATATTTAGCTTTCACCAACCTTCTGCTATTTCATAGTTATTTCAATTTGTTCCCTTTTCTTCATTTTTAGAGATAAGTAACTAACATGGGAAAATAAACTACTCCCCATATATTCATATGACTAGATTCCTAAGAATCAGGATCTATGAGCACCTTTTCTAGATAATTCAAAAATCTCTTTTGTTTTCCATCATGGATGACTCCAGTTTTACAAACACTTACTGAGTGATGTTGGTAGTTGTCCTAAGCCCTTGCTGTGCTGGGAACTGCTTTGAAACAATGTAGACTTGTGGGGCCTGACCCTAGACAACCTCTCAAGGAGGTGTGGCCCCAGCAGGTGTATTTTTAAGAAACTTCCTAGAGGTTTGATTACATAACAAAGATTGAGTGCCATCCTACTGTGTACCTTATATGGCGTTGAGCGTCAGGGAAATAGGAATAGTGTCTAATGCTTGCCCTCCCGGAGCCCGTGGTCTTTTTGGGGAAAAAAAACAGAGCCTGAAGAGATTGTTGAAATGTACACTTGATCTTAGCTGAAAGGGTGAGAAGTGATAGATTTGTGCGATGTCAATCAACACAAGGAACTGTCCACACAGCCCAGGAGTAGGTACTCCATAAGATGCAAGAGAGGAAGTTACCACCTCATTTGAAAGTTACAAGGTGAGTAGCAATTAGCTGAGCCAGTAAGTAGGAGCAGGGCAATCTAGGCCAAAGACACAGCATGAGCAAAGGCACTGTGGCAGAACAATGTGTGATGTGTGTGGGAAAACCTCCAGTCTTGGGTGTTGAAATACAATGATGGAGGTAGGAAAAGGGGAAGGGACTCTAGGGAAAGCAGCCAGTGTTACATCACAGTGGGCTTTGGTATCCTTCCCTGTCCTAATAACTAAAATTAAGTTTGAAGGTGGTAAGTGCTTTGTCCCCAAGATCCCCTTAGGCAAACTTCTCATCGAGCAAAGCAAACCTAAATGTCTGAAGAGGCTGGTGAAGGGTCTCTCAACCTTACTCTTGGCAACCTGAGACTAGGGTGGTGACATAGGAGAAGCCCCAGGGACCCAGAGCCAATAAATGTTAGCACAGAAGCAACTCACTTACCACTGAGAAGAGAAAAGTAACAAACGTGGGAACAGCATCCTTACAATCCCATCCTTGTATTTTAAGAAAACTGATGATGCAAAACTTGGGAAGAAGCTGGGGGAAGGTGAGAAGAAATCTGAACCATGTCTATATGGAGGCTGGCCATCTGGAGCCGAATCTGCCTCATCAAACAATCCCTAATTGTTTTTAATAAGGTGCATAAGTTATGTTTGGCTTCTCTGCTCCATACAGTCTTCCTGTTCAGACTGTTTTTTGTTTTCTTATGAGACAAGAAGGCCAATATAATTAAAAAGCAGAGAACATATTCACCTCCTAGAGAATGGGGCAGGTAATTAAGAGCTCCTTCTTGGAGGAAGAGTTGTTGTTTTTCTTTTCTTTTTTTTTTTTTATGTTGCAATTTTAATAAAGGAGGAGACAGCAAGGTAAGAAGAGCACTGGTTAAATTCCAGTCCCCACTGTCCCTTCCATTTGCAGAAAATAAACTGTTGCGCTCACTAGGACAATGAGGAGTGTGCTTCGCCATGTTCCCCCAGGCCCAGCAGGCTCCCTGAAACTTAGAGTACCCTTGGTAAATATTTGTTGACTGACTGACAGCAGGAGAGGGAAGGACAGATCTGCTTGGATTACCAACTTGGCCCCAGGCACCAAGGAAGGGTTATCACAAATATTGTCCTATTGAATTTTCTCCAAAATCCTGTAGAGCTGAGTATATATTTTTTAAATGACCAAGTTTGGCAAGTGGGAAGTCATAAAAAAAAGGAAGGGTTGGGTATCCCAGGACCGCACACTCAGGGTGAGCCTTTTGGGATGTAGGGAGTAAAGGGATGGTGGGGAAAATGTTTAGGTTTTAATTTTCAGAGAGAAACAGGGTAGACGTAGAGCTTACCTTTGGTGGTAAACTGTAATTTCAGGATCTAGGAAGACAAGAAAAACAAATAAGCACCTGCCAATATGATCCTCAAGTCGAGGAGGATAGAGAGAGTGGGACGGGCAAGAAGGAACCACCTGGAGCAGACGACGGGGTCTCCGTTCCCTTGGCTGCTGCTTCCTTGACACGTGCTCTGTGTCAGATGATGAGTGGAATGCTTTGCACGTGTTAGAATTTTTTTTTTTTCAGTCTCACTTTGTCACCCTCGATAGAGTGCTGTGGTGTCACAGCTCACAGCAACCTCAAACCCTTGGGCTTAAGCAATTCTCTTGCCTCAGCCTCCCAAGTAGCTGGAACTATAGCGCCTGCCACAACACCCGGCTATTTTTTTATTGTCATTGTTGTTCTTAGCAAACCTGGGCCGGGCTCAAACCCGCCAGCCCTGGTGCATGTGGCTGGCACCCTAACCACTGAGCTACGGGCGTGAGCCACACATGTTAGAATATTGTCACCTCCGGTGCACCCCGTGAGCTATGTTCCTGTTTCCAATCAGGAAACAAAGATTTGGGAGGCTGAGAAACTGGCCCAAGGTCAGCGCGACAGCAGCAAAGCTAGGATCTGAACCTAAGCCGGTCGTCTTCAAAGCCGTGCCCCAGTCTCCACACGGCATTTGCATCTGACTTCATTGTAGATACAAGCAAGGTGGCTCCTCCCTCCTGTGACTTTCCCAATGGCAACAGCAAAACGGATCCTATTTTTAATAAAGGGATGTCAAAATCTCCGCATAGGAACTTATTTGTTCGGTAATACATCTTTTTAGTGTCATAAGGGAAATAAGGATGAATGGGACATGATCCCTGAAGAGATTTACAGTTTAGTGGCTGGACTAAGCACAACAGGCCGAAAGGGCAAAGTCACGTGTCGCTGCATGGTAATAACAGGTGTGTGTTCTTGAATGCCTGCAGGTGTGCCTCCCTGGGCCCTCATGCTTTCCTATACACAGAGGTCTCTAGGCAACAAGATATAGGAGTTCAGATGAGGGGACTGTGGCTTTTAGCCAGTGGCATCACAGAAGCCTGGATGGAAAGGACGAGGTTTGAGCCAAGACTGGAAAGCTGGTGAGGCCCTAGGGAGGAACAGTGGACAGACAAGGCCATGGGGGGCAGACATGTGTACCGCAAGATTGTGATACCAGAGGGAGGGACCAAGGTGACTTATGTCAGGTTGCAGCAAGCTTGAAATGCCAGGCTAAGGAGACTGGACAAAGTAGGTGACAGGAAGCTATGGAAATCTGTCACCATCTTTTTAGGAATCTAAAGGAAATGTTTGGAAATGTGCAGGGAATCTGTTGAACTGCAATTGCTTGATTATCACAGGAAGTCCCACATCTCCAGTGTTTTGTCAGGACTGCTTCAATTTCCAGTGACAGGCGCTTACCCCAAATTGGATTAAGTGCAAAGGAATTAGCTGGTTACAGTAAATCAGGAGTCCAGAGTAGGAGGGGGCATGGGAGTTAGACAGGGCTGGATCTTGAAGCTCAAGTCCGGCTGTGGGACCTAGGTCATTGTTTTTCCATCCCTGGACCCCTCTTTCCTTCTGCAGGCTCCTTCTTCAGGTGTCCCCTGGCCCCAGACTGAGTGTCATCCCCTCGGCAACATCCCTGGTAGGAGTCTATCTCTTTCAACAAAAGCGCCAGCCCTCTCAGAACCCAGCTTTGTGAACCCTGATTTGCTCATATGCACAACTTTGAACGCATCACCATGATGAGAAAGGTTCAGGGCCCTGCTGACCAGGCCTGAGCACCAATTCCACACTTGGGCGCAGGAGAAGAGCCCTACCTGGCTGTGAGGACAGAGTGGGAGCAGTGATTCCTTAGGGAAGATAACAAAACTGCAAGCTAGGGTGTTATAGGAGGAATATGAGCCTGCTGGACAAAAACAACAGATGTCCACTACAACACCTTTGAAAAACAAACAGAAGAACAACTGGGGTGCCTGGAGATGGTGGTACTTTCTCTCTGACTCAAGGATCAGAGGCGTCCTCTGGGATCCCAGATGTCTGCTTTCTATACGCAAGTGGCAGTGCCCCCAGTGGCTGTTGTGATTGCTAAGACAAGTCTTCAGAAAGAGGGGCTGTAGGTCTCTGAGTGGGCTGGGGAGGTACAGAGCACACTGCATGAAGGAGTGCTGGTTCCTCCCAGGGTTAGGAGCTGAGCACCAGAGGAAGCAGCTGATGGATTCATTTCTGCAGTGTTAGGCCTGCAGTTGCCAAATCAGGGTTATATTTGAATGCCCAGTTTTCCATGCAGAATGTTGTTCTCATGCAAATAGAGTTGCTGCAAACACACAACAGCCTAGCGTGGGAATAAATCCTGTATTTTCTCCAGTCTGCTGCTTTTGGGTGCTAAGGAACTGTAGGGAGTGCAGGTGACAGAAGAATCCAGCTTCTGTGTGTGATCCAAGCCATCCCTGAGAGCCAGAGACCTGCTCTGTGATAATGACCTTCTCTTTTACATTTGTGGTTGATGCTGTGGCCACCTTAGTCCAGAAGGATCCCAGTGGATCCAACCTTCTTGAAGGTTGATGTCTATAAGTCACCCACAGAGGCTTGGACCCACCAGCAACTGTTCAGAGGGCTCTGGGATGGAGTGGGTCTTCCTCTGATCCATCTCTAACCCAACCCTAGGTGCATCTGGGGAGTTTTTGTTTTGTTATTGTCTTTTAAAATACCAAAGCATACTAGGCCTCCTCTCCAGAAATTCTGATTCAGTTAGTTTTAAGAGGAGCTCAGTCTTGAGCTTTGTTTTCTTTTTAAAAGCTTCTCAGAGGCCAGATGCTGTGGCTCACACCTGTGATTCTAGTACTCTGGGAGGCTGAGGCCAGTGGATTGCTCAAGCTCAGGGGTTCGAGATCAGCCTGAGCAAGAGTGAGATCCTGTCTCACTAAAAATAGAAAAATGCCAGGCATTGTGACAGGCAGCTGTAATATCAGCTACTCTGGAGGCTGAGGCAAGAGGATTGCTTGAGCCCAAGAGTTTGAGGTTGCTGTGAGCTATGATGCCATAAAACTCTACCCAAGACAAAAGAGTGAGACTCTTCTAAAAAAAAAAAAAATTAAAAGCTTCTTGGGTGGGGCACAGTGGCTCACGCCTGAAATCACAGCTGTCTGGGAGGCCAAGGTGGGTAGATTGTTTGAGCTCAGGAGTTTGAGACCAGCCTGAGCAAGAATGAGAGCCCATTTTTAGGGGCTGGCCGCAGTGGCTCATACCTGTAATCCCAGCACTCTGGGAGTCTGAGGTGGGTGGATTGCTTGAGCTCAGGAGTTTGAGACCAGCCTAAGGAAGAGTGAAACAACCTCTACCTCTCTAAAAATAGCCAGGCACCCTGTAGTCCCAGCTACTTAGGAGGCTGAAGCAAGAGGATCACTTGAGCCCAAGAGATTGAGGTTGCTGTGAACTATGATGCCATGGCATTCTACCAAGGGTGAAAGTGAAAGTCTGTTGCCAGAAAAAAAACCCAAAAAACGAGAGAGCCCATATAAATGAACTAAAATAAAATAAAAACAAAAGCTTCTCAAATGATTAAAGTGTGCATAGGTTTGAGAAGGACTGCTGCTTGATTAGAACTCAACAGTTTGTGTGTTTTCTCCCTGAACCGTATCTCAACGGTTCTACACAACTACCCCCTCACACAGCGACTTGTTCCTTTTCTCCTGTCCTGGCCTTTTTTCCCTTTCTCTCACACATCACCCTTTCTTCCATTGTCATTAAATCAAGTATTCTGGGTTGGCAGTTCCTGAACTGTTTTGAACCTTGATTTCCTGATCTATAAACTTGATGGGCCCAGGCTCCATGGTTCCTCTCAGTCCTCCCTTGAGTGTGGAATTTCTAAACTGTAGCCAGCTCATCTGCCGGATCCCAAGAAACCTGGTCGGTTGAACTACTGGAACCATCACTTGAGCATTATATATATAAGCCAAACTCATGGGTTTAGGTCACTTGTTCTTACTTGGGGGTGATTTTGCCATCTGGCAACACTTGACAGTGTCTGGAGACTTTTCTGGTTATCACAAATTCTCTTCAATGTGTACCTAAATGGTTAGAGGACAGGACTGCTGCTAAACATCTTACAATGCAGTGTACAACCCCTTCACCAAAGAATTACCCTGCTCCAAATGCTAATAGTGCAACCCTGAAAAACCTGGCCTTTGAGTGATCAAGTTTGACCTCCCCTGCCAAATTGACATGTTATCATCAATCCAATTACCTAAAGCTTGCACCCTGAAAAAACCTTGCCTTTGGGTGTTCAAGTTAGATCTCCACTGTCAAAACCCCAATCGGATTGACATTTTTATCATCAATCCAATCATCTAAAGCTCGCGCCTAGTTAGTTTAGCTGGAAATCTACTAGAAGTAGTTTTCCCAGATGTCCGTATATTTTCTGGTTTCTTCATTTTGACTTTCCCTTAATGTATGAACCACTTTCTATACTGTGACACATGGTTACTAAAGCTTTTTTTCCACCTTCTTCTCTCTTGTGTTCCCTCACGCCACACCATTTTGAAGTGGGGGCGAGAGGGACATCTGTTTGGGCCTGAGCCTCTGGAGGAGGCCCTAAAAATGTCTCAGGAAGAACTGAGTTGGAGACCAGAGAGGCGGCTGTGTGTGAAGGCCCTGGGCAGCCCTCTCAGCTCCAGAACGATGATGCTAAAAGAAGCGCTAAGTGCTCCCATCTTGTGTTTATACACGTACTATTCCTATTTCATAAAGGGAGGAAAATCAAGAGGTGCTAAGCAGCATTTGGGAACTGGAGATTTAAATGTAATTTTTCAGAGCCAGTTGGCCAACTAGAGGGTTGTGCCATTTATAAGATGAACACAATGTACACGTGGAATGGGGGTGCTTGAATTACCAAACTCTTTGGTTGAAGTTCTTCCCAGAGGATGAAATGTTCATGCACCACCTCTCTGGGGATTTGGTTTGACAAGGTCTGTGTGCTACTGTAAAAGGAAGGAAGGAGAAAACCAATCATGGGATGATACAGAAGGCTGGATCTACAAATGCCCCATTTGTCAGCCTGTGATTTTAGAGAATTGTATCTGTAAAAGAGATGATATTGCAACTTTGGTTTAAATGTGCTTTGGAGACAGTATATGAAGTAAAGAAGTTTTCTCTGTTGGACAAACAGAAACACGTTAGAATTTCTGTGACTATTCCAAAAAAAAATTTTAAAGCTTTTCTAACAAGAGGTAGTATGCTAAATCAAGTTCTCTCTATGGAGAGCTTGTGAGATAAAATAATTGTAAAAATTTGAAGAATTCTGGAAGAAATATAATAATTGGTATAAATTATTTTGAAATCAAGACATACAAGTGAGAGTTAGATTTTAGATTAGATTTTAGGGTAGAGTACAATTTCTGAAGATGTATCAAAAGGCATCTCAGTATAGCTTTGCTTTATCTTTATGGAGGAGGGAAAGAAGGAGTTTGGCTAGAAACACCAAAGCCCCTGGGTCGTCATTGTTCAAGATTTGTGAGTGGTGATCCTTAATTATTTATTAACATAGAGTTGGCGAGATTTTTCTAGATTATCTGTTTGGACCCAGTCTAGTCACGTGGGTCCTGAAGGGACAAAGAGCTTTCCTAGCTGTGGTCAGAGAGAGGGGAAGATAGAAAAAAGGATATGGAGACAAATGATTCAAAGATAGCTCTGGAGATGAAGGGAGGTGGCCATGAGCCAAGCAATGCAGGCAGCCTCCAGAATCAAGGAAAAAGGTTCTCCCAGGAGCCTCCCAGTGCGAAGGGCATGATTTTAGCCCAGTAAAGCCTATGTTAAACCCTTTTTTTTTTTTTTAAGTTAGAGTCTTGCTGTGTTGCCCAGACTGGATTGTAGTGGCATCATCATAGCTTACTGCAAACTTGGATGGGAGGCTGAGGCAGGAGGATCTCTTAAACCCAGGAGTTTGGGGTTGCCGTGACCTATAATCATGCCACTGCACTCTAGCCTGGGCAAGAGAGCAAGACTCTATCTCAAAAAAATTAAAAAAAAAAAAAACTTTCTTATACAATGTGATTGCAAAAATGGTTAGAGCATATATCTCTGTTGCTCAAAACCCTGGAGAAGTTCCATCTCACTCAGAGAGAAGCCACAGGCCTCCTTGCTTTCCCAATCTGCATCATCTGGCCCTATTACCTTTCTGTCCCTTGGTGCCACCTTCTCTCTTCTCCCTTCTGCCACAGCCCCAGCCCCCCTCCTGGCTGTACCGCTAGCAGGGCCTATGTACTTGCTGTCCTGTCTACCTAGAACACTCTTGGTCCAAGTATTTTCATGGCTTACTTCTTTGACTATTTCGGTGAGGGCTGGCCATCCCTAGTCAAATACATTCTATTCCCCTCCCACTGATATAATTTCTCTGTATCACTTTGTATAATAATATACATTTTATTGATTTGTCTTTCCCACTACCAAATAAGCTCCAGTAGTGCAGGGAATATATATTTTTTATAACTTACCACTCCATTTCTAGCTTTTAGAATAGTGTCTAATACATAACAGGAAGCCATTTTAGAATGAATGAATGATTTCTAATGAGGATATTTCTCACTGATTACTATGAACTTGTTTTTACAGTAACCGAATTCACGCCAATTTTAAGCACAAGTAGAAACAACATGGCTTTAACCAAGCCATGATAAAGGCTCATTTGCCTTGCATTTTCTCCTACTCTGGATGGGCAGTCTCTATGAAGCATAGAATATATTTACCCACTGCTCTCATTTATACCCTAACAGTCTTTATCCAAATGGCATAAAGAGTTCATCTGTCTGGTTAAAACTCAATGGTCTTCTTCAGGATCAATGGTTCTTGCAGCTCAATTTACAATCGCCAAAATGTGGAAACAGCCTAAATGCCCCCCAACCCAGGAATGGATTAACAAACTGTGGTATATGTACACC
>CAUYRH010135084.1:0-39648 GCA_963574655.1 Perodicticus potto | reverse complement strand
AAACAAAAGAATTATTCAAAAGATCAATGGATCAAAAAGTTGGCTTTTTGAAAAATTCAACAAAATTGATAAACCTTTGGCCAACCTAACCAAAAATAGAAAATTAAAATCCCTAATATCATGAATCAGAAATGACAATTGCGAAATAACAACAGACACCTCAGAAATTCAAAAAATCCTAATGAATAGGAAAAAAACTTTATTCTCAGAAATGTGAAATTAGGAAAGAAATTGACCAATACTTGGAAGCATGCCAACTTCCAAGACTTAATCAGAAAGAATTGGAAATGCTGAAAAGACCTATATCAAGTACTGAAATAGAATAAACTATATGAAATCTCCCAAAAAAGAAGAGTCCGGGACCAGATAGGTTCACATCAGAATTCTACCAAACCTTTAAAGAGGAACTAGTACCTATATTACTTAACCTTTCCCAAAACATTGAAAAAGAAGGAATACTTCCCAACACATTCTATGAAGCAAATATCACCCTGATTGATCTCCAAACCAGGAAAAGACCCAACAACAAAAGAACAACTACAGACCAATATCTTTAATGAACATAGATGCAAAAACATTCAATAAGATCCCAGCAACACATCAAACGAATTATACACCATGACCAAGTGGGTTTTATCCCAGGGTCTCAAGGTTGCTTCAACATCCATAAATCTATAAATATAATACACCACATAAACAAAATAAAAAAACAAAGACTATATGATACTCTCAATAGATGCAGAAAAAGCTTCTTTTGACAATATCCAGCATCCTTTCATGAACAGAACACTTAAGAAAATAGGCATAGAAGGGACTTTTCTTAAATTTATATAAGTCATCTATAGCAAACCCAAGCCAATATCATATTGAATGGAGTAAAATTGAAAACATTTCCACTCAGATCAAGAACCAGGCAAAGTTGCCCATTGTTTCCACTGCTTTTTAACATTGCAATGGAAGTCTTAGCTATTGCAATCAGGCAAGGGAAGGTGATCAAGCACATACAAACAGGGTCAGAGGAGATTAAACTTTCACTCTTCACAGATGATATGATTTTATACCTCAAAACCCCCAGGGATTCAACCATAAAACTCTTAAAAGTGATCAAGGAATACAGTAGTGTCTCAGGATACAAAATAAGTACTAACAAATCAGTAGCTTTTATATATACCAATAATAGTCATGGACTCTATTCCCTTTACAGCTGTGCCAAAGAACATGAAATATTTGGGAATTTACCAAACAAGGACATGAAAGATCTCTGTAAAGAGAATTATGAAACTCTGAGAAAAGAAATAGCTGAAGATGTTGACTAATGGAAAAACATACCATGCTCATGGCTAGGAAGAATCAACATTGTTAAAATGTCCATATTACCCAAAGCAATTTACAAATTTAATGTAATCCCTATCAAAGCACCACCATCATACTTTAAAGATCTGGAAAAAATAGTACTTTGTTTTATATGGAACCAGAAAAAACCTCAAATAGCCAAGACATTACTCAGAAATAAAAACAAATCAGGAGGAATCATGCTACTAGACTTCAAACTATTCTATAAATCTATAGTGATCGAAATAGCATGGTATTGGCACAAAAATAGAGAGGTAGATGTATGGAACAGAATTGAGAACCAAGAGATGAACCCAGACACTTACTGTCATTTGATTTTTGCTAAGCCCATCAAAAATATAAGTTGGGGGAAAGATTCCCTATTTAAAGAATGGTGCTGGAAGAATTGGCTGGTGACTTGTAGAAGACTGAAACTGGACCCATACCTTTCACCATTAACAAAAATTGACTCTCACTGAATAAAAGATTTAAGCTTAAGATATGAAACTACAAAGATTGTTGGAGAGAGTACAGGAGAAACACTTGAAGAAATTAGCCTGGGAGAATACTTTATGAGGAGGATCCCCCAGGCAATTGAAGCAACACCAAAAATACATTACTGAGATCTGATCAAACTAAAAAGCTTCTGCATAGCCAAGAACACAGTAAGTAAAGCAAGCAAACATCCCTCAGAATGGATATTTGCAGGTTATGCTTCTGACAAAGGTTTCATAACCAGAATCCACAGAGAACTTAAACTTATTAATAATGAAAGAACAAGTAATCCCATTTCATTGTGGGCAAGGGACTTGAACAGAAGCTTCTCTGAAGACGATTGGCGCATGGCCTATACCCATGAAAAAATGCTCATCATCTTTAATCACCAGAGAAATGCAAATCAAAAACACTTTGAGACATCTAACTCCGGTAAGAGTGGCTCACATAACAAAATCCCAGAACTACAGATGTTGGCGTGGATGTGGAGAAAAGGGAACACTTCTGCACTTCTGCACGTATACCTGCCATTTGATCCTGCAATTCCTCTACTAGGTGCATATCCAAAAGACCAAAAATCGCTTTATAACAAAGATATTTGTACCATATTGTTCAATGCAGCTCAATTCATAATAGCCAAGTCATGGAAGAAGCCCAAGTGCCCATTGACTCATGAATGGATTAATAAATTGTGGTATATGTATACCATGGAATATTATGCAGCCTCAAAAAAGAGGGAGACCCTATCTCTTTTATGTTCACATGGATGAAGCTGGAACATAACCTACTTAGTAAAGTATCTCAAGAATGGAAGAAAAAATATCCAGTGTACTCACTAGTATTATGAAACCAATTTACAGTCACTCACACTTTCTTATGAAGAATAGATCACAACTATGGCCCAAGATAAATGAGAGAGAAAGGGGGAGATTAGATAGAGGGAGAGTGAATGGTGGGATCACACCTATGGTACATAATGCAAGGGTACATGTTGGATCTATTAGTATAGAGTATAAATGTCTTAACACAATAATTACGTAAATGAGATGAGATATATATTAACCAGTGTGATATAAGCATTCCCAATTCTATATGAAATCAGCACATTGCACCCCATAAATGCATTAATATATAAATGATCCATGTATTTATGATTTAATGCAAAATATAATCAATGACATTTCACTGGCTCCATATGTCAAAATTCCAAAATTTGAAGAAAAGCATCCAAGGCTGTAGAAGAGGGATTAAGGCAGGGCTATAAGTGCAGCTGGAAGAGGGGCTGTTCAGATTTTCAGGGTAACTTTTTGTTTCCTTGTTGTCAGTGAGTGATTTTGGAGTGTTTCAAACATTAAACAAAATAAAACTTTAAACTATGATTTTTATATGCATATACTGTATTTTTGGTTGAGAATACGCCTCAAGTTTTCATAATCCCCTCACTATCTGCTGTGTTTGAATGTCTATGTTCTTTCAAAATTCATATGTTGAAATACTATGACCCAAGATAACACTGTTAGGAGGTGGGATCTTTGGAAGATTATTAGGTTATGGGGGTCATACTGTCATGAATGAGATTGGTGACCTTGTGAAAGAAACCCTAGAAAGACCCTAACACCTTCAAGGACGTGAGGACACAGTGAGGAGGTTGTATCAATATGGACCCTAACCAGACACTGATCTATCAGTGCCTTGATCTTGGACTTTCCAGCCTCCAGAACTCTAATAAATAAATTTCTTTTGATTATAAGCCACTCAATCTATGGCATTTTGTTATAGCAGTCTCAATGAGCAAAGTCAGTGTCTAAAAATTTTCAAAACTATGAAGAAAGGAGTTATTTGAATGCAATGTCTGCCATAGAATAATCAATCACTCAATATCTACCAGGAAAATAAAATTGGGACTCAGTTCAAATGTCACCTCCAGGCAGACAGCCACAAAACTCCTAGAATGAGGTAAGTATTCTTTCTATACATTTCCAAGACATTCTTGCCTTTTTTCTGATGATAAAAATGTGTGTGTCTCTCTTCTTCACTACTCAATCAGGACTTAGAGAATGAGAACTATATCTGAACACATTTTTATCATTAAAATCATCTAATTTTAAATGATAAGATGGCATTCAACCATTTTACCTTGAAGTTTTTTAGTCATCATCTCTTTCTTCCTCACAAATATATAGTCACTTTACCTATTTTCCTGGTATACAAAGAAAAAAATATGTAGGTTGAAGTAGGACACATCACTTTCATGGTTTGAGGGCACACATAACTTTTGCATTAGAAATCATTTGAAATATGCTATATTTTATATATCAGAAGATCTAACACAACAAATCTCTAAACAAAACATTGGCAATGAGCTTGCAAACCCATCTCTAAAGAGCAAGTAGCTGGCATGGAGAAGAGTCACCTGAATATTATAAACAATTTTGAAAGAGAAATCCTGCTGATAATGTCACTAATTGGTATTGACCTCTAGCAAAAGCATGACTGAAGTTCCTGCCGTTAGCAGTCCATTAGTGATGGATGAACAAAATGATTTTGCCTCTTAGTATTTAAATTGTCATCTGTGTCTTAGGGCATTGTCTGTCCTATAAAAATCATACGGCTTAAGATTTATCAATTTCCTGTGAAATTTTGTAGTAGACAAGCATGTTCTAAGACAGATTATTTTTCCTTTTTTTTTTTTAATGGTAATGGTGATGTGATATAAATAAAAGACCTAATTGATGAGATTCTGAGACGAGGAACAGAAACAAGCAAAGAGAATTTCAAATTTGTATTGAAATAAGTGAACATGATAGAACAGAAACAATATGGTGTGGAGTGTAAGTTGAATGACTGCAGGGATATAGAATGCCTGGCACTGATTTTTACCCTAAAGGTAAAAAGTTATCCTATTAATGTTTCACAGATGGTGGCAAACAAACAACATGAGACTCCTGGGTCAAAACCAAAGTACCTTCTTACTCACATCTCGGGAAATAGCATGAAGATCATGCTTTTATTGGTCTGCCCTCCAAATCCTATAGGGACAACATGGAGCAGCCAAACAGTAGTGTGTTTGCACACACAGTAGGTCTGCAGTGCACCAAAGGCATGCCGAGCTTGGTAACCTACTGGTATATAGCAAACACTAAGCATGCCTGTTTTGTGTTCCAGAGGAAGATACTAACTCATCCTCAAGGTGGCTTGCTACAATCACAACACTGAGAAATGCTTCAAGTTAAGAGAGGCCACAGAAGTCTTAGTATCCTCAGAAAGACCCATAGGAGGGAAAGGAGGAACGTTTCCCAAAAGGATTTTTATTCCCTTTATTGATGAGTCATAGATTCCAAACACCTAGAATAGAATTGGCCATACAATAGATATTCAATACCCATTTGTTGAATGAATTAATGGGGTTTACAGGTTAACATTTTCTAACTTAATTCATACTGCATCATCTGGACATTTTATGTTATTAAAGAATACTCTAAAAATAACTAAGGAAGGACAGAATTACTCTCTATAATCATTTCTTTTTCTCTCTTTCCCTCTCTTCTTTTGACATGTAACTGTAACTGTTATAACAATGATTATCAGGGTTTCTAAATGATAGGATATAGCACAGAACAAATTTGAAGAATAAGATCCCTTAATATATTATTAATATTATAAAGCATATGTACAATTACTTTTAGGTTTCCCAGAAAACTAGATATTTTCTCCTGAAGTGTTTTTATTTCTAAATCCATATGTTTGTTTGAATTTTTAAAGCCCATACCTCTTTTATATACTATATACATGACCGCAATATACATTTTGGCTGAAGTTTTTATCAAAGCCACTTCTCTTATTAAACACCATGATTCTTGAAAAATTGTAATTTTACAGGCACATATAACTATCACATTGCATGTGAAAGTAATATTTAAAACACCTTAAGCAAAAAGTCTTTCCCTATGAAGAACATGAAATCTAAAGGATTTCCTAAAGAATGCCTAATGAAGTATTTTTCTTCCTGTGAAGCATGTATTTTTCCTCTAGATCTCCTTATAACTTGGAGATAATTCCCTTTGCACCAATTTGCCTAAAGAGAGAACCAGTACAAACATTTCAGAATGATACTGGCAGCTCCAAATAGTGGTATTAGCTGTAGCTGCTAAAATATCTGTGAGGCAAATCTGTATGTATAGATTTATATTATCTCTCTATGTCTCTCTACCCCCTCATACATGCCTGCATATTCTCAACTACTATAAAATGCATAGAAACAGTCTCAAAGGGTCTATGGCTGCCTTTTACCTATGCTACTTTCATGACCTCTGGGCTATTGGTTACAAGAAATATTTTTTTCCAAAGCCAAATGTAACCTCAGGCTTGGACTATAAAAAGGAGAGGAAAAGGTATAAAGAGATTTCTTTCCCTTTTACGTTTTGGGGACTTATGTTCCTTTTTAGAGAAGAGAGGGGGAAAAATGAGCAGGACAATGACTATACTGTATTTTATAAAAGGGGGATGCAACTTTTTCTATCTTTAAAGAGCATTACTTCTCAAAAAAGTTTCCATGTTTCCTTTATCATCTGGAGCAAACTAAAATTTCAAAGCTTGGTTCTCACTATTCCCTACTAACCAGTCTCTCCAACCTCCCTTTCATACATGCAGTCTTAAAGGACCATAAACTCAATGTTTAAGTGACTTACATGAGCAAAGTTTTCATCTCTGACACCTGACAGGGGCCAATTCACTCACTAAAGGATCTCTTGGATTTTAGAATTGGGAAAAGGAAAAAAGTGAGAAACAGAATTAATTTAAGGCAGACCTTGCCCTGGTTTCCAGACACCTGGCCTTTGATTAAGGATTCAGTAAGGATAAGATAAGATATACTTTGAGTATATGAATAATCTTAGGAGAATTAAGGGACTATTATTATGCCCAGATAGCAATGACATTTAATTACTTTCCTTCAACAGAAGTTACCACTTCGTCTTCAGTAAGTCTTTTGAATTAAGAAAGACTGGAAAAGGTAGTAGATAGCTCTGAGTAAAATACTCTTCGGGTAGAGGAGGTGTGAATGCTGACCATTCAGGGCTCTCCCAGGACAATCCAGGGATTTTGGGGAAAGGTAAATGAAGATGTGCTGAGCCACTGTTATGGTCTGGTGCATGCAGTCTATTACTATAGGAATACATTCCTATTATTTATACTAAAATGAGATATTGGCATACGTGCTCAAGACTTTCAATGATAGCAGTTGTGACCACGTAAGTTTGGAAACCTACTAATACACAAGGGGTGAAACTGTGTAAAACAACTTTCATAATAAAAATTTGCTCCTATTGGTAATGTTTTATTTTTATGTTTATCATATGCCAAGACCCTTTCTACGTGCTAGTAGAGGTATTTCCAGGTATTAATCATTTGAGTCCTCATACCTGCATGATCATGGTTTAAATAGAACTATACCAATTTTATAAACAAAACTGAGGTCCACAGAGGTGAAGCAATTTTATCTAAATGTTACAGATGGTAGTAGAACACACTGATTTGACCACAGACACTGTCAGTCCATAGCTGAAGCCCTTAATCTCGACACTATATCATCTCCCTTTCTTAGTTTTGGAATGGTTAAATACTCATTCTTCTTCTTTGTTGTATCCCATGAACTTCTGCTCCCATGACCACAACTCTAGAATTAGGCAAGGATGCTCTAGCTGCATAATTAAGAAAACAGAGCATGGTGCCTACTTCTTGACGTAGTTAGAGCAGCACAAGCATTAAGCACTGCTGTTTTGTCAGTCTGCTAGTGGCCAGAAGTTACCAGTTCTAATGACGCAGACTTTGGAGTCAGATACACCAGCGGGCTACCTGAGGTCAGCTACTTAATCCATTCCTTATCTGGAATCTGCCAGGGTCATTGTGAGGTAGTGGCGATAAACATGAACTCTGGAGCCAAAGCATTTAGTTTATACCCTGGGTCTCTCATTTACATACTGTGTGACCTTGAACAAAGTACATACTCTTTCTATGCCTCAGTTGCCTCATATATAAAATGGTTTTAATAATAATACTGTGTAGTGCTATTCTGAGGATAAAATAAATTAACACTTATTAAGCATTAAAAATGCTTGGCATGTGGTAATAACTATTAAGTGGTTGTTAAATAAAAGTTAAAAAATCAATACATCATTTATATTATTTGAATTCACATAAATCATTTATATAAGGCAGGAGAGTGCCTGACACAGAGTAATCAGTATGTGTTAACTATTTATTGGTACTGACTGGCCCCATATGATCGGAGTTTTACAATTAGCATGCTTTATTCTATAAATGTATAGTATTCTGGGGTTTAAATACTCTTGGGTGGGTTCTCATGTTTGTTTTTGGTACATAAAAGGGGTGCACATTGAGTATCTGACATATGCATCTGACGAGCAATTAGCAGATGTATCAGGAAATATGCTATGTTACCATTGCAGATGAGAGACTAATTGTGCACTGTCTTAGAAGGATATTCGAATCTTGATTTTGTAGAGGAGGATATTGAGGCTCAGAATGCTCCTCTGGCAAAGGCACAGACCTGGTACATGAGACTCCCATTCAATCTCCGCCTGGCTTCACTGTGAGGCCCTTTCCATTTCCTTGTCTCCGCTGTTTCTTCTCAGGTATCAGAATATTGACTTTGTCACTCTCAGTTTTCTTCTTTCCTTGCTGTTGGGTGTGGCAACTCCCGCCTATATTTCAAAATTACAGGGTTTACGGGACACTTTTCTTTTGACGTGCTCCCTTGAAAATAAACAGATTTCTATTTATCCATCCATTCATTCTTTTCTTTATTCGCCCGTATATATCACCATTCGCCTTGTGGCCAGGTCACTAAGGTATGAAGACACAGTCCATGTTCATTATTTATAGATTTTAAATTTATTTGTAAGCCCAAGTCAAGACTCATTCATAGATGCTGTCGACTGGTAAAAATACTGATGGTGCGCATTCTCAGTTGAGACTACACAAGGTGACTTTGCCTTTTTGTTTTAGTTCTCCTCCTATAAACAAGTGTCCTTTATGGGTATATGTGCTGCTGCATTTCTTGTGCTTGTTGTCGGTGAATTCACCATTTACAAAGGCCCCCAGGGATAGAAGTGCTATTTGGTGGTCTTAAGTACAACAAGGCTGTAATACACCTTACAGAGAAAATAGTGAGAAGATATGCTTTCTTCAAGTATAAGTTCCAATGCTGTTGGTCACAACTTTAATGTTAATCGATCAATCAATAATATATGTTAGATAAGGTGTCTTTATGCAGAGGCAAGTGAGATTATGTACTGAATGGCAGCTGGAAATGTAGGAAACAGAGGCACGAGATCCCTGTCTATTTCCCCGAGAAGCAATGGCTCAGCAGTCACTAAATCAGTGTTCCCTGTGACCATATAGAATATAATTACCACGAATAATGAGAATTGATGGTACTTTTTCTCTGACTTGGGAATTTCCAATAATTGATGATCAAAGTTTGCGAATAGAAAGCTGACAAAAATGATGTTCAAATGTTTAAAATATATAAGAAAGAGTTCAATTTTACTAGTAATCAAAGAAATAAAAATAAAAATCATAGCAAAGAATAACTTTTCCCATCTAGTAAGGAATGCAAAATTATAATAATCATCAATTGTGGCAAGAGTACAAAGAAATGGCTAGTTTTCTACCTTATTGGTCGGTATATTAATTATTATGACATTTTCGGAAAGTAATTTCTCAATGTATACCAAGAACCTTAGAAAATCTTTTTTGAATAACTCATTCTAAATCTTGGAATCCATATTAAGAATATAATTAGAAATTTACAAAGCAACTATGTTAAAACAAGTTCTAAGTTGTATGTACTTATGAAAAATTGAAAATCCACCTACATGCTTAAAATTTAAAGAAATAGTTGAGTAAAATGAGTCTCTCTGTATTATATACATGGTATAGAGGAAGTTTTTATAGCCAACAAAAATAAGATTTTACAATATTAACAATATTAGAAAATGCCTGATAACAGTGCTCAGTGGGAGAAAAAGCATACTAGAAATAATATTTAAGACTATATAGCAAACATATAATAATATATTTTTAAAATACTAGGACAATACACCCCAATGAGAGCTTGGTTGTCTTGAGGTGATAAATTTGTTTTGAACTCTCTAACTTTTATAAAATGAACATCACCAAAAGCAGATTTACAGAGACTACAAATTCTCCATTTTGTACTCTAAGAAACACTTCTACTATAGCTTTCCGATTTTAAGACAATAAAATTGTTTAATGCTTTCATAAAATGGCATTACTATAAATGAGTCATCTTATACCTTAGCACTTATGACCATGTGTTTTCCATTTTCAAAATTCCATTAAGCATAAGCACTTGTACTTATTCACAGAAATCCATAAAGATGTTTAAGAGTAGAAACTACTCAATAATTGTTATGAGTGTATCATTTCCTTCCTGGCTCCTTCATAGCCAGCTGTGAGTACTAATCCCGCCTAATTCTGAGCCAATGACAATGAACCTGAAAATACATTAATTGTTCCATCTACATTAGTGATGCCAGGTATACAATTCTTCTGCTTCTCCAACTCAGGGCGTACTCACACGCACTGGGTCGGAGTGTTTCTACCGAATCTCTCTCTATAAAGACTCATTTTGGCATCATGATGGGCACCTGTAGTCCCAGCTACTTAGGAACATGAGTCAGGAGGATCAGGTGAGCCCAAGAGTTTGAGGTTGTTGTGAGCTATGATGCCACAGCACTCAACCCAGGGCACAGAGTGAGACTGTTAAAAAAAAGAAAAAAAAAGAAATGAAAAGAAGAAAAGAAAAGATCCAGTTTGATGTAGTCTCATTCTTACTTCTAAATTCACATTCCATTTCCTTGTTGGAACTCAAGTTTTCATAGTGGCAGCCCTAACTTTCCTCCTATTCAAGACTTAGGCTTTTGGTATTTTTTTTTTCAGTTTTAATATATTTATTTGCTTGTTTATTTATTTATTTTTGAGACAGGGTCTCACTCTGTTGCTTAGGCTAGAGTGCCATGGCCTCAGCCTAGCTCACAGCAACCTCCAACTCCTGGGCTTAAGCAAGCCTCTTCCCTCAGCCTCCCAAGCAGCTGCGACTATGACACCCAGCTAATTTTTTTATTTTTAGTAGAGGTGGGGGTCTCCTTCCTGCTCAGGTTGGTCATCATTCCTAAGTTCAAGGAATCCTCCCATTTTGGCCTCCCAGAGTGCTAGGATTACAGGTGTGAGCCACCATACCTGGCCTAAATTTAAAGCTCTTACATTATTTCCTGCTGAGCCTTGTTGAATCAATCTAGAATCAAAGTTCTGTGACTTGCCTATTGCTGTGGTCTGGCAATATTTTCTGCTAATACATTAGAAATTTTATTTAAAAATCAAATAGAACAAGCAAAACCTATCCTGGACTAGAATTGATTATGGCAGGATACTTACAGTACTGTGAGTAGGGCTGCTGGTTGTTTTACACAGTGATCAACCCTACTCTCCAGTGACTGCCCCTAGTCCTAAGCCATAAATCAAATCTACATGCTACAACATTAGTAAAAATTGGAATAAATTTTAGCTAATGAACACATTAATACTTAATACTCTGTTTAAAAAATTATGAAAGTATAGCAGCATTAGTATGATGGAATTTTGTAGTGGGTAAAAAGAAATCCATATTTTTTTTGCCAAAATTAAGTTTTCCTAGAATTAAAGTATGACTTATGTATAAAAATATCACATATGTATGTTTTCACAGTTATACACTGGTTTATGGTAAGTATATGAGTTGATTTGCTAATTTGGTTCTAATGAAGCCAAGGTCATACAAGGTACTAGTGGTGATCAGTCCTGTCTTGCATAGTGATGCTGGTGGTTATGAAAAGCAAAGAAGAGAGAATGGAATATAATAACACAAATATATTGATATTGCTGGAAAACATCTTAAGACACATTTGTTGTCCATGGAGTTAGAACAGTTATTTTCAGGTTCAGCACCCATAGCACAGTGGGTAGCACCAGCCACATACACCGAGACTGGTGGATTTGAACCCAGCCTGGGCCAGCTAAAGAACAATGACAACTGCAACAAAAAAATAGCTGGGCATTGTGGCGGGAGCTGTGGACCCAGCTACTTGGGAGGATGAGGACATAGAATCTCTTAAGCCCAAGAGTTTGAGGTTGCTGTGAGCTGTGATGCCACAGCACTCTACCAAGGGCATCATAGTGAGACTCTGTCTTGAAAAAACAAACAAACAAACAAACAAACAAAAGAACAGTTATCTTCAAATACAGATCTCTGAAACCACAGATATCATCTTCCTATGTTATGAACTTTTAATTTATTCATTCATTCATATATCCAATTATGCATCATTCATTCAATAAATAAAATATACCGTATGACCTAGAACCCTGGAAATTTCTAAGTAGCTTGTGTTTAAATTACCAGTCTGCTTACAGAAGAGTTTGTCATTGGCCACAGCTAATAAGAGCAAGGAAGTTTGCTTGAGTTGATGGCAGGCATTGTTTTTCTTGGTGTTAATGGAAATACTATTAGAACAGTCTCATGTGTTCAAGTAAGTTCAGGAAACTGGATTGCAACAATAAACATGTTTCTTTACCCTTGGGTCTACTACTTGCCATGATGTGTTTAGATATGTGAGCTTGGAGGCAGAAGCTGGAGGCAACTGAAGGGCCCTGGGTCACCGCAGGTGCTGACTTTACAACTATAGGGAAACAAGGTAACAATTTAGGAGGGAAAGAATGAGTATGGTGTGAGGAAGAGTCTAGCCAAGGAGATGGAGGAAGATTGCATGTTTGGTCAGGCAGTACCTGTATATTTCTCTAAAACAGATGTTCAATTCTACAGAATCGTGTAATTCTGTCCTGTGGGCCCAGTCACCCGCACTGGATCATGACTAATCTATCTATATACCTGCTGTCTCTTTAACAGAAAGACCAGACTAGTCTAGACTAGTTTTACCATCAAGTAAGGCACTGTCTGTAAACAAGGCAATATTGTATCATATGTAAACAATACAGAGGAGCCAAAAATGTATACACATTTTAAGAAAGGAACAAACCACTGCTTTAGAATTGTAAGACTCAAGTCACATTTGACTTCTGCAACTGCAAGAGGTGCTCAAATATGGTTTGTATTCATCTTTTGTTATTGGTATAAGTTGACAACTGCAGTTTTTAATACAGTTTTTACTTTCTCAAATTGTGTATTCATTTTGGCACCCTCTGTCTAACAAATGAAATTGGAGAATCAAAATTGGTATTTGACTTGTGTACACACACATTCTATGATGCCACATTCTTACTTGAACACAAATTGTCCTGTTTCTTTCTCACTCTCCTCAAACACTAACCTCTTTTGTTAAAGCACCTGATTAAACCACAGAATATAGCCTCAGATGTGCCTCTGAGAATGAGGGTAAAGGTTTCGAACAACTTTGGAATTTAAAGTTTTCACTTAAAGTTCCTTCTTTTCCTGGGGGGAGAAATAGAGACATCCTTTTGCAAGCAAGATGAATAAAATTTTTCTATATAGAGTTGGAGGTATATTTTTGATAGATACAGAAAGAAAATAATTTTGTCCAGATTTTTCCCATTCATGTCTATCACGATCAAGTCAGCTTTTCAAACAGAAAAGCGATGCCCTCCTAGAAGCCCTAGGGTCCCCTCTCAGCTGGTCGCATGCTTTGGCAGCTCTCCCACTTGTCAGATCTGCTGCTGTGGGCTTCTCTGTGTGTACAGCAATTCACAGGGGGAGAGCAATCACTCCCTTGGCTGAGAACACCAAGACAGGAGCGGCAGGCTGGCTCGTCCTCCAGCTCCCGCGTGTCTGGGAGGACTGTCCTCAGATCTGCACTGGCTGGATTCAATAGCCTGCTGCACCTCGGATGCATCAGGGACTGTTTAGCACTCTGGATACTGATGTGGATAACACATGTTCCTTTCTGGATGAGACTGCCAGGGAAGTATTAAACAGAGACACACCTCAGATAACAAGGCAATCATATGGGCTTTCCTCCACAGGATGTAACAGAGTGCTTTCCACATACGAGAGCTTAGTCATTGTCACCCACAGACAGGTTTCTTCCCCTAGTTGCGAGCAAGGATGGGTCTCACTGGTCTTTATGTTCTTGCACCTGGCACAGGCCTGGAGCTGCCTCCTCAGGTCATCCAACTCTCCACTCACGTCTTTTCCTCTTAAACCCTTCCTCTAGCTCCTCTGTCCAGAATAGTCATCCATCACTCTCTACTTCCTTACTCCTCTTTTTTTGTCTTCCAAATCCCTGTCACTACTAGACGTCCTGTGTCTGTCTATTACCCGTTTGAGCGTTAGAGCACCTGTTTTTTTTAGAGCAGGGCCCTCGTCAGTGTTGGGCACCACTTTTCTCTTAGTGTCTAGAACATTGACTGGCAAGCAAAATAGGTGCTCACTATGCTTTTCAAACAATATTTTCTAACCAGAGTCTATGAATACATATTTGTGGAATAAATGAATTTGTTTAATAATATAACAGCATGTAGGGAGTACCGTGAAAACCCAGTGAAGAAATTTGTCTTGGCTACTGCAGGACAAAGAGAAGTGCTATTGGGCAGGGCCTCAGGAGCGTGGATAGGATTTCAACAGTTCTGGAAAGTACCTCCAGGTTATAAGCAGAACACAGTCAGGGAGCCACAAATAGTGGGTGTTTGTAGAGGAGGTGCTAGTTATACTTTAGGTACTAGTTATTTTTAAGAGATACTTAAATGTGAGCACCTACTATGTGCTGGAAACTATTCTCAGCACTGAAAAAACGAACAAAGAAGTAAGACACAGTCCTAGTATTCAATATGTAAACCATGAATAGGCTGGCTTGGCTTCAAGCTTAAATTTTTGGATCAGGAGACTGGATTTTATTCTATACTCAGTGGGGAGTCTTGAAAAGCTTACAACTTTGGGGATTGAAGTTATTATGTGGAAAACAAAGGCATTAACATGTTGAAAAAAACAAGACTAAAGAAGCTGCAATTTTGAGAAAAGATTGTTTTCTTTTTGTAATTAAAAGGTATCTGCGTATTCTCCATAGAGGTTCAAACTATGAAAAACATCAACATTATTAAAGCCAGAGCTTGAGGCTTCCCAGTTGGCCATTACTTTCCTTCTTAGGGATAGAGACTAAAAAAATCTGCTTATTCCAGGAGGTCAGTGATCCGTATTTCAACCTAATTGTAGGTGATTTCAGTGACAGACACAATATAAGATGGTCTTGGTTGTCTTCCTTTTAATAATATTATTGCGTTATCAACCCCCTTGGAATAGCGTGTCACTAGATTTACATCACTTGAATTGGTATTACCAAGTAACAACTTGGATGAATGTTTTAAGAGATATCAAATAAGCTTAACTGCACCATCAGTGTCTCGTTAACTTAGGTGGTTCTTTTACTTTAAAGTAACAGGAACACTGCATTTCCATTAAGCATCACATGAAAAAATGTTCAAATAATACAAAACGTGCCAAAAAGGTGAAGATAATATTTTTCACGTGTCTAGCACAGTGCTAAAAGTTTTTAAGGTTTTAAAATTATTGACACAGTCCTATAAATGACATAAAGGTTTCTATTTTGGAGATAGGAAATGAAAATTGATTAGCTGATAAGTCACTTAGCCCATGTTGTTTTCCACTAAACTTGATAGCACAAAGTGCTGACAAAAGGCATGGGTTGAATTATAGGGCATGCCATAATTATTGAAAACTATGAAGATACATTTATTTATGTTATTTTGCATGAATCAAAATAAAATATTCTTATGGAGAATCTATTTAAACATAACTGGTTAGATTTGTTAAGTCTAGGTTTAGATTTTTAAAATGTAACTGTAAGGCTATAAAGTCTCATTGCAGGGACAGACTGTTAATGGGAAGAAAGAACAACATTTAGTTTCTCTTATTTCACTTTTATTTTTCTTACTAGAATGACAGACTTGTGACATTGATACAAAAATAAAAAGAACATTATTTCACTAAATTCAGAATTAATACTTAGGCTGTATTCTAAACCCTCATAAAATGCTTAATGGCATTCCATTATCTGTAGTGGTTAATGATGGTCATATTTCATTATCATTTCTAGGCCTGGCCATGCAGCACAGAAATTACAGACATACTACAAGCAAGTCTTGAATCAGGTGATGCTTTAAATACCAACATTATTTGAACCTATCCTTTTGAAACAGTTTCACACATATTTATTTCAAGTGCCAACAATCCTTTACTTTAAAGGGCCAAATATTAACATTTCGGCTTTCTGAGTCACTGAGTCCCTTGCAACTCTTCGATTCTACTTTTACAGTGCAAAAGCAGCCAGTGACGATAGGTAAATAAACAGGAGTGGTTGTGTTCTCATAAAACTTTATTAATAATAACTAGTGTCAAGGATGGGTTTGGCCTGTAATGTTTATAGTTTGCTCACCCTGATTTATAGAATAGATTATGGCTATAAAAATATAATTTAAACACTGTGATATATTCTGATTGTTTAATTACTAATTTGTGTAACTTACCTGTTTCCACTTTCTTCTCTTCCACTAGACTGAGGTCTTTGAGGGCATGGAATGTATCCTCCTTTTTCTTTATACCCCTAATGCGGTCGGGCAATTGCCAAGGGCCACTATAAGGGCATCCATAAGGGGTTACATATCATTGGAATAAAGAAAACATATGTGTTAGTAAAGTTGGATTTCCATAGAATGGGCAACTTGTAGGTTTGTCTTGCAAATAGCTCCTTTGAGTGAGAATATAAAAAAGGCTTCAGTGGCACCACTCATCTCTGTTAAGGATACTCCTGCCATGCACATCAAGCTGCGTCTTATAATTTACAAGCAGAGCCAATTTCCTGCACACACACTGGCCCCAGCACCTAGTCACTTGCCTGCAGTAGCAGTCACTGGAGGCTGAAATTCTGAAAGTGTGCAACACATGGCATATCTGCTGTTTACCAGGAACAAGTGATTTATTTTATCATTTAAATTTAAATTTAAAACCCTCTAATATTCCTCCTCAGAAGTCGTCTGGCTTAGAAAATTGCAATAGCAAGGCAATTGTGATTAAGTCATAATATTATATACCGTTTAGTGCAGGTAATAAATCTCTTATTTTGAACATAATGAAAAAGATGATAGACAAATAATTGAAAATCCTGCACCTATAAGAAAATGCTAACAAGTAATTAGTGTCCCTAGGGTATTCATGTGTGCCTGTATGTCCTTTGGTAGGCTTTTCATAAATGTTTGTTGCATGAATGAAAGCGGTAGCCTTTGCTCCACCAGCTCTGAAGAATCAAAAGCTGACTGTGAGCATGTTGAAATCATCAATTTTATGATATGAGACATAAAAAAAAATTCTGATGAAATTCCCAGTAGAGCGTGGCAGTACAAGGTCAGTGTTTCCTAAAATGGTGTTGAAATTCATTTAGAGAGTAAGTATAAAAGGACTCCTTTGTTTTTTACCTGATACCTGGGAAAAACTGAATATAGAATTTGAATGTGTCAGAGCCGTTTTGGAAAGGATCCCGGAGAGTCAGGCTGGAGGGGCTGTTCCTGCCCAGCTGCAGGAACAATGATCCAGGCAGGCTCTCACGGGTACCCGGTGCGTATCCACAACTCACTGCAGTTAATGCCGTGGGAGGCTGGGGGATAACAAACAGCAAAAAATACGATGGATTTCAAAGCGATCAAAGAGAAGGCATCAGAAATGGGTAACAGCACAAGAGAAGAGGGAAAGGCAATCAAGCAGGAGAAATAAATTAAAAATTGAGAGAAACGGAGTCAGGCTTGGGTGTAGAAGAAGTAAAAATAGCAATTCTAAATTCCGTCTTGGTAGAAAACAAAAAGACCAATTCAGAATACATATACATGCTTTTTAGGATGAATGCATTGTTCGCTATGAACACCAGAATTCAGTTTTTCAGACAAGAAAGGAGACAAAAAAGGAGCTTTTTTATTTCTGCAAAAATCAAAGAACAGGCAGCCTTGGATGATGCACCCTAGGTTCTTATTTTAGTCTACATACAGATAGTATGATTAAGCTTTTGTATAGTCTGTTGAGAGTCTTTGAAAGGAAGCTTGTTTTAAGCAATCAAATTCACCTGAGTACAAAAGAGACCACTGCAACCTTTCTTTTAAGTGGTTAGAACCGAACCACAGGAAATCAGCTTGGGGTTCTCTAGATCTGAAAGAAGAAATGGCTTGCTGAATGCAGCAGGCAGGGCAGCCGGAAATAAAAGAGGGGATCGATGAAAGTTAGAGTGCAAAATGAGGATAAATAAAAATGGAAACTTTGGAAGGGAAAAAAGAGAGAAGGATTGAATAGGATTAATGCAAGGCCACGGCTTGAGATTTTCACAAACAGTAATTTGAAGGTTCTGGAGTTTAATGTTTACACATTGGATTTCTGAATCAAACATGATGAGATATCTTCATTTCTCAGTTGCTGGAATATTTCACGAGTGTTCCCAAAGGGATAGGATTTCATTCTGCCTCTGATTTTGACCTCTCTCCAGATGCCACAAGGAACCAGATAACCTCGGGCAAGTCATATACTTGCAGCGAGTCAGCTGTTTCACAGAGAAGGAAGAATCCTAAGTGCACTCTTGAATTTATAAATTTGGGGGGAAATCATGGGCGTTTCACCTATGTGAGTAAGACGCATGGTTGCGGGCATGAGCAAGCGTAGCTCCTGCAAGTGAAGGGAGCGAGGGAGCGTGCCAGGGCTCTGGAATCTGCTGTCACAGGGTATTAACCAATGAAGTAGGAAGAGGCGAATAGCACGCGTGCACTGTCATCCTCTCTCTGCCCTCAGGACCTGACGTAGGGGGGAGGGAGGAAAGTCAAAACTCGGTGAAAGCCTCAAGAAGCACAGCACAGACTATTTCTCCTGAGCAGGGTGTCAGGGATGCTCTATGAAAATCACAGAACACAAAGTTCTCAGTCTCTGTATGAAAATCACCTGGCAGCAGTCACGCACTGGGAAATGTTCAACACAGGGCTCTTACCTTGATCTGTAGTGTTTGCCAGGTTCTGTGGTGTAAATCTTCCCGCCCTGATCAATTTCAAGCTACCAACCTAAAATCATTAAACACAAATCTGAGGAAGAGACAAAGAGCCTGTGCCAGGTTTCAATATTTACCTCCTAAAGCGCTTTTGAAAAGCTTAGATTGGGGGGGCCCATACCTAGTGTGATTTTTTTTTTCTGAACTGTGTCTTTTTTATTATTATTGTTGCAGGGTAATTGGGGGTACAGAGAATTAGGTTACACTGTTTGCATTTGTTTGGTAAAGTCCCTAGTGTGACTTGATTAATTCCCATATGATGATGATGCTTCTGTTTTAGGGATTATGCTTTGAGAACCACCAGTCTTTGTAGAGAAGCTTTGGAGGTAATATGCACAGAAATAACCTGAAAAACTATGACACAATGCTCTGCAAAAGAGGGCACAAGAAAGGGAAGAGGGAAGGGTGAGAGGCAACCTGTAGAACTGAAGGAACAGTGTGTTTGTAGTAGGGTGGGAGGTCTCTGCAGCCTAGCCCTTGGGCACATTTGTAGCCAGAAAATACTAAACAGTAATAAACAGTCAAGTAAAAGGCTTGGATTTGATCTCCTATAAAATGATACCAGAGTAGGATTGCTGCAATAATTTTGTGGCAATTCCACAGAGCAGATTGATGGATGAAAATTGCTCATTTTCTTTAGGAATACATCAGTGGCTCCAAAAGCAATTTTTCTTTGCTTTAGAAAACATTTTGAAGCATTAGCAGATCAGTACAGAGATAGGTAGAGCAGAGAGGTGGAGAGAGAGCAAGTCTGTTGAAGAATGGGTTGGAGCAGCACCTACCCAGTTCTAGACTATGGACTGTGGGCAGAAGTTCTCTGAGCTTAGTTCTAACTTCGTGAATAAGGAAAAGGTATGCCCTGACCCCTCTCTGGGTGGCAAGGAGCAAATAAGGACATTTGCTCAAGCACATGGCTGGGGGAATAACTTGAGAAAAATAAGGTCTCATGGCAAGAGGAAGAGTTATTTGTTGGATAGAGTTTTCTTTTAGGTAAAAAAGGGTTATATCTAAAAGAAGAGAGTACCAAAAACATGGTTTGCGTGTGATTCCAGCAATCGGTGCAATGTGAAGGGAGAAGAGGGGTTTCAAAGAGAAGGGAGAATCAGTACTTTCTCTTAAAAGAGGCAGAAAAAGCTATTTCTAGAGGATTACCACAAACCATTTCTCAGTAAAGGTAAGCCGTGGCCCAGAAACAAAGAGAAAAGAACTCAGGAAAATAGATGTAGTACAAAGATTGGCCAGTATAAAAGACCATCCAGGTGAAATGGCAAAGTATTTAAGGCAATAGAAAGAAAGAGGAGAAGAAAAACTACCCGGCATAGACGATGGAGAAATAAAGAAAACAGCAAGGAAATCATTGTACATGCCATAGAGAGGAGGTGGGGTGGGCAAGTTTCACAAGCGAAGGACATCTCAGGCCCAAAGAGGAGAATATTAAGGGCAGGACAAAAAATTCAGGTTACACGGCCCCTCCAAGTCTGTGCAATAGTCAAATATTGAATGAGAAGAAGGGGATTCATTAATGGAAAATCTAAGATTCTTTTTTACACAAAAGAGAATAGTCAAGTGGAAAGTGAAAACTTTCAAAGGAAGCCGCAAAGAGCTCACCTTCAAAGAAAATAAAAGCATAAAGCCAAAATAAACATGTATCCCATGAGAAAGAAGGACGCCGGTGGCACAGGCTACATGATGGTGAACAAGTGCAACTAGAGAAAGAAAAAAAGAATTTGTTTGTTGTGTTCTTGGGGAAAAGGGATGTAATCGAGGTCGGGAAAACGAGAGGCAGGTATGTGGATTTACCCGGGTGAAGGAAGAGTAGAAGTAACTTTATCCTTACATTAAAAAGCATGGAAGAACCAAGAACTCTCAGTGCTGAGAAAGGTTGGAACACACTGGGGTAATGGCACTCGGCAGCTGGATGCCCAGAGGAGGCAGAAACAGCAGTGAAAGGTGGCGGAACACAGGTGCCAGAGATGGGCTTCGGGGCTGACCCGCGAGCAGCCTGGCGAGAAACTGCCCGTTATGGCGATGGGGCTGAACAATGAGCTTTCAGATGGGCTCAGCTGTCACATACTTACTCTATGCTTAGGACGAGGAAACCCTGAATGTTAGCAACACTTTGAAGGGGGAAGACTTTATGTATCTGCACTACCATTCTCTATGCAATGTAAGGGGTAACATCACAAGCTTTTGAGTTAGTTACTATTAAATCCAGCCTTCAGAACCTTTTACTTCTTTTTTTTTTTTTTTTTTTTAGACAGAGCCTCAAGCTGTCACCCTGGATAGAGTGCTGTGGCATCACAGCTCACAGCAACCTCCAATTCCTGGGTTCAAGTGAGTCTCCTGCCTCAGCCTCCCAAGTAGCTGGGACTACAGGCGCCAGCCACAACACCCGGCCATTTTTTTTTGTTGTTGCAGCTGTTATTGTTTGGCGGGCCCAGGCTGGATTCGAACCGCCAGCTCAGGTGTACATGGCTGGCGCCTTAGCCCATTGAGCCACAGGCGCCGAGCCTTTTTACTTCTTTTTTTATCTGGAATATTCGTACACACATATACATGTGGCTATCATTCAGGTCTTTGCTTAAGTTTCAGCTTGTTGGAAAGCCTTTTCCACCTTCCTTTCTCTTACTCTCTCCTCTTCATGGTTTTATTTCTCTTTAGAGCACTTACGAGCAAACATGCGTATTTGTGACCTGTCTCCCCATTCAATGCTGATTCCTTGAGAACAGGAGAGTGTTTGATTTGATACCTGCCGTATACCCAGTGCCCAGAACTATGCCTGGCACATAGGAAGTGCTTGGTAAATATTTACTGGATGAAAATATGGACCATGAGCCCCATTTTACAGATGAAACAATGAACCTGGAAATGAAATGACTTGCCTAGGACATAATAAAGAACAATGGATGCAGGATTTAAAACTGATCCCTTGGGCTGTCATGCTGTTCCAATTGTTCTGCAAGACTTCTCTAAAAACGTAATGTGGCAGATGTGTCTGCAGGGCAGCGTGACACAGCATCGGCTTCCAAGGCAGACGGGGATCTCAGTCCTGGCTCCGCTGCTATTTCATTGCCCACCCTCGTCAGGCTCTGGAATGTCTCTATGCTTGTTTCCTCTTTGTGAAATGAGAATATCTACCCCACGGGGTTATAGAGATCAACAGTGTGACATCTGGTACCTAAGAGAACCCTACTGAACAGCAGCTGAAGCTACTTGAGTGGAGGAATAAACAAAGAAATGAGGGGATAGGAAGAAGGAGGGAATAGAGAGCACGGGGAAGGGAGGCTGAGAACCTCAGGGTGCTTTTTGCTTTCTTCAGGGGATACAGGACAAAATGAAGCCTTCTTAAGTTAAAAGAAGATAACCCGGGCAGCTTTGTGTAGGAGGAGGACCTGGGGGAAATTCATGAGGTGCCAGTTTAACAAGGGGTGAGAGCAGCTGGCCAGCAAGGGACCGTGTAGGTACCTGGAGATCTCAAAATGGGTAAACCCACAGAACATTTGTATTAATTTAAATTCCTGAAAGTGAGGAAATTGTTGCATTTACATCAAAGAAAAGACTGACTTAAGAAAAGGTTCAGAAAGAAGAAATGCTGGCCTGGTGGAAGCCCCCTTTGGTGAGTCTATAGAGCAGGCAGGGAGCCTTTGTCCATTCCCTTCAAGGGTGTCCTGCAACCAGGGTGGGGTGCATATGTTCAGAATCTACCATCTGAGCCGGTGTTTCGATGCACATTATTTTACCTGTAGCTTCAGAATGTATATAAAAAAGATGAAATAAAAATATTAAATAATGTTCCTTTATTAAAAAGCCCAAATTACATAAAATAGAGACCATTTTCCTTTCTTCTCCCCTAAATTCTACAATGCTTCCCCTAAACCTTCCTTGGTAAAGGGGATGAAAGAAGAAACAAGGTGAGTAAGCTCGAGTTAAGTGTTCAAAGTGCTGGGACGCTTTTGTGATTGGTTGTCGGGGTGGGGAGGAATGAGCAGAAGCTCCAGAGCAGGACGGGACACGAAGCTGAGAGACCTCATGCACGGCTATGACAAGAAAAACTGGACGAGGGGACGTCAGTCTGTGTGGACAGAAGGAAGCAGGCACCCTCACTTGTGGCTGCTTTACACGGAAAGAGAAAAGAAAAAAAAATAACAATTGGAGACAAAAACCCTAGACAATGGCCCCCTATCAATAGAATCCAAGTTTCAGGAATAGAAATTCAGAAAGAAGAGAAAGAGACAGTCAGGGATTGTACACTATCAAAATATCTTACAGAAGAAGACTTTATTGCCTTAGAGTATAAAATATCAGTATGTACATAATATCAGTATAGTACAAAAGCCTGGTTAGAGTCGTCCCTCAGTATCTAAGGGGGGTCGGTTATAGCACCCCTGTCAATATCAAAATCCACAGATGCTCAAGTCCTTGATAGAAAATGGCACAGTACTTGCATATAATTTACTAATTTACATCCTATGTTTTAAATACTTTCCAGATTACTTATGCCTAATACAATGTAAATAGTTGTTACACTGTAATATTCACATTTGTATTATTTTTGTTCCATTGTATTATATTGTTATATTGTTATCTTTAATATTATTAATATATTTGGCCTCAAAAATCTGTGAATGTGGAACCTGCTGATATAGGAAGCTGACTATATTGAAAAGGCCTTGCTATAGAAACTTTTCAAAAGGTACAGTACAAATTCCTAAAAACATGATGTCTAGATTGAAGGAAAAGACAGGGGTATGAACAAATGTAGATTACAATAGAAACTTGTGGCTCTTTCTCCAATATCTTCACTTCTCTAGTCATGCAGTTATAAGCTAGTCACCCAGCCTTCCTTATAGTTCAGTGAGATCTTGTGACTTGCTTCTGACTAATGGGTATGAGTAAAATAGTATATGGACACTCCGGGTTTCGTTTTTAAAACAAGTATCTTTTTTCCCTATTTCTTTTCTTTTTTCTTTTTTTTGAGACAAAATCTCACTATGTCACCCTCGGTAGAGTGCCGTGGTGTCATAGCTCACAGCAACCTCAAACTCTTGGGTTTAAGTGATTCTTTTGCCTCAGCCTCCCAAGTAGCTGGGACTACAGACACCTGCCACAATGCCTGGCTATTTTCTTGTTGCAGTTGCCATTGTTGTTTAGCTGGCCTGGGCCCGGCTCAAACCCGCCGGCCTCAGTGCATGTGGCTGATGCGGTAACCACTGTGCTACAGGTGCTGAGCCTATTTTTCCCTCTGTCATTTCTAAGCTTATCCACCGAATGAATGTGAACATAGTGGCAGGAGCTCAATTAGCCAACCTCATACACAGACAGAAATTGTGTGTTTAAAAGTGGTAGATCAACAAGGTAGAAGTAAACCAAGTTCCCAAAGCCACTGAGCCTTCATATCATCAGTAGACTGTTTATGGTTAGACCTTTACATTGAGAGAAATAAATGTGTACTTTTTTAAAGCTACATGATATGTTTAAACAGAAGTCATATTCCATAATGTAGCTAAAGCTCTTATTATTTTGTTATAACAGCTGAACTAGTACATAGATACCAAAAAGATAATAAATATATGCTTTATTTTATTTTGTTTTTTTTCCTTTTTTTGTTTGTTTTTGAGACAGAGCTTCAAGCTGCCCCCTTGGGTAGAGTGCTGTGGCACCACAGCTCACAGCAACCTCCAATTCCTGGGCTCAAGCGAGTCTTCTGCCTCAGCCTCCCAAGTAGCTGGGACTACAGGCACCTGCCACAATGTCCAGCCATTTTTTGGTTGCAGCCATCGTTGTTTGGTGGGCCCAGGCTGGATTCAAACCCGCCAGCTCAGGTGTACGTGGCTGGCACCTTAGTCCGTTGAGCCCCAGGCACTGAGCCTGTTTCATTTTATTTTTGAGAGAAAGTCTCTGTTGCCCTGGGTAGAATGTAATGGAATCATTGCTCACAGCAACCTCAAACTCTTGTGCTCAAGCAATCCTCTTGCTTCAGTCTCCCAAGTAGCTGGGACTATAGGTACCCAGGCACCTACCACAACATCTGGCTAGTTTCTCTATTTTTTTTTTCAGTAAAAACGGAGTCTCACTCTTACTCAAGTTGGTCACAAACTCCTGAGCTAAAGCAATCCACCCATCTCAGCTTCCCAGAGTGCTAGGATTACAGGCATGAGCCTCCATGCCTGGCTTATATTTCTCTTTAATATATAATTTTTGAAGACATGGACATTTTGACTTGTGTAAAAATGCATAGACAAAGAAGTAACTTATACAAAGATCTATGAAGTCAAATGAGAAGAGATTTAACTTCATAATAAAATGATGGTAAATATGCTTACGAAATAGGGAAAATGATCTGCTAAAATTAAAAATATTTATCTGCAAGGAAAGACTTTTAAAATTCAAATTGTGAGATACTCTTCTCTGATTGCCTTAGTAACTTCAGAAATTATTTTTTAATATGGAAAATATGGCAGAAATACAGTAAGATTTTTTTTAGAAAGGATATGTTTCAAAATAGAAAAGAAAGACATGTACAGAGAGGAAAACGCTGCCTGCATTTCAAGATTTGTGAGAGTAGGAAATGGTATTAACTGGTCTGAAGAAAATTCTCTAAGTGGTAAAGCTGAAAAGTCTAAAGAGCAAAAGAAACTTTCTCCTCTATAGAGATATTTAGCAGCACACATAGATAGAAGTATCAAGTGGAAAATCAAAACAAGAGATAAGGAATAAATAAGACCGAGGCAGGAGAGGAATGAAGATAAAGCATGTAAGTGAATGGGGTGTGTGTGTTTATACACATGGACGTGCATGTGGGTATGAAGACTAAAAAGTGGTGAGATTGTTTAAAATAGACTCTTTTTTCCCTCAATGTTATAACCTTATCAAGGACAAAATAAAATAGAGAGGGACAATAAAGAGAATTTGTACTAAATTCTCTTTAATAAAGCTGGTTTTATGTTTTTTCATAATTAAATAAAAACAGAGCAGCTCAAACATTCCCTCCTGTGTCAGATTTTCCTGGTCTATACCTCCTTGCTGTACTAATAGTCGACCTGTGTTGATCTACATGTTATTTGTCCATGTTTCCAATACCTCATTCTTTGCTCCCCTGGAAGTTTTTTGTGTCTGTTTTTCCCATCAGTAAAACCAGGGATTCCCTGAGGACCAGGCCACCTATTCTTTCTTGGTTTTGTGTCTTGCATCCTCAGCATATCAAATGTAAGAACAGTTGAGGAAAATTTTGCCTGCTGGGAGGAAAGTGGAGATGAACAGCCAAAAAAGAAAGCCAAACTTGGCATCAATGGTGTTTCAATAAAAAGGACTGAAGGAGGCAAGCAGAACACAAATAATAATATTTTGGTAGGATGCCTGCAATAATGCTGCCATGGACAGCTGTGGTCTGACAAGACTCAAAGTAACAATAATCCAGGACTGCCTACCACAGAGCTGTTATTTAGTCTGAATTCTGACTTCCAGCTTAAGATATATCATAATGTGATCATTTCCTTATTTTTTAAAAAAATAATGGATAAAAATGGAGAAAGACATTAAAAGAAGGTAAGAGAAGCCAGGTTACCTATATAATAGTCATTTCTGTTGTAAGGTGTAATTTTGAATTAAGGTACATTAGAAAGATGTCAGTAAACAATTAGTCATATATAAAGAAAAAATGTAATTACCATATTATAATATATAAGGATAAAAATATAATTCATCAATAGAAAACAAAGCTTGAGTCCACTTAATCCATAGGCAACCTTGACATTTTGGTTAGAAAAGGAATTGTAAAGTGATATTTTATAGATAGCTATGGTGATAGTGGTGGGTTGAGCAAGTTAGCTATTGGGCCTCTTTGTAGCATAAGTGGGAGCCAACAGTAGTTGTAGTGGACCAGGTTGGTCAGATTTGGGGTCCTTAGGTGGTACATGTGGGTCTGTGGTGGTCTAGTCCTGTCACTGGCATGGGTAGGCCACCACTAGAGGGGGCAGGGATGTTAGCAGTGGCAACAGACTGGTGGCTCTCAGGCCGAGTCCACCACCCACCATCGCCCCTATCAGCACCCACATTACACCACTCAGGTCCCAAGAACCAATCCTCCCAGGGCCCATTACCACCATGGCCAGTGCCTATGCATGCCACCTAGAGACCTGAGGATTAGCTTGCTTAGGATTCCAGGCTTCAGCAAAACCTCACCACAGTCTCCACAAAAATACTGCCTGTGAAACCATTGAGGAACCTGTAGACACGGCTGATGTAGATCATATTCAAAGAAATAATATAGAAAATAACTACATTTGCCTAGAATCAAAGTATCCTGCTTGATATTTTTAAGAAAAATTATTACCTACAAAGCTACTGTATAAAATTACAAGAAGTGAATGTTACACTAGACACAGGTATCAACTTAAGGACACAAGCAAACATGAAAAAGCACATGATACTTCTAAAGGAGTACAATAGATCTCCAGTAATAAATCCAACCTAAAAAGGAATTCAAAATAACAATCTTGGAGGAACTGAGAAATAAGAGAACACGGATAGACAATACAAAAAATCAAGAAAATAATTCATAATCTAAATGAGAAATTTAACCAAAAGATAGATATCACAGAAACAAACAACTCCTGAAACTGAAGAACTCAATGAATGAAATAAAAAATTCAACTGAGTACATAAACAGTAGACTGAATTAAGCAGAATAAAGATTAATGAACATAATGACAGGGCTTCTGAAATGACCCATTCAGACAAAAAGAAAAAAGAATAAAAAAGAATTAAGAAATCTGTGTGATTTACAGGACGCTTTCAAGTGAACAAATATGTATATATTAATATTTTTGGAGTTTTAGGAGAAGAAGAGATGGGAAATCCAATTTGATGAAAAATAGTCGAAAACTTGCTAAGTCTTGGAAGAGATGTAGATACCCATATACAAAAAACTCAAATATCTCCCAATAACTCACTTCCCCCCTCAGAATACCTTTCAAGGATAGTCAAGCTGTCTAATGCTAAAAACAAGGAGAAAAAACTATAAACAGCAAGAGAAAAGCATCAAATCATATATATCACATATAATGAAATACCCATCATGTTAACAGAGGACTTTTCAGCAGAAATCTATAGGCCAAGAGAGAATGGGATCATTCATTTCAAATTGCTAAAAGAAAAATATTGCCAACTAAGAATAATAAACCCAGAAAATACATCATTTAGAAATAAAGGAGAAATAAAGTCTTTCCCAGACAGGCAAAAATTAAAGGAATTAATCAACACTACACTAGCACTACAGGAAGTGGTTAAGAGAGTCCTACATCTGGAAGTAAAAGAATAATACCTACCATTACGAAAACACACAAAAAGATAAAACTCACTGGTAGAGCACATATAGACATTGAAAGGAATCAAATGTAATTAATATAGAAAACCACCAAATTCCAAGGGTAAACAATAACAGTAGAATAAAGGAAGAAAAGCTACCCCCCAAATCAGAAATCAATTAACAAAATGACAAGAGTAAGTCCTCATTTATCAATAAAAACCTTAAATATAAAAGGTTTAAATCTCCCAATTAAATTATATGGACTTACTGAGTGAATAAAAAAAAAACTCAAAAAAAAAAAAAAAAAAAAAACTACGAGAACTAACTACATGCTGTGTATAAGAAATTCACTTTATGTATAAAGAAATACATAGACAGAAAGAGAAGGAAGGAAAAAGATATTCCACACAAACAGAACAAAAAAGTATCTAGTATATATATTTATATCAGACCTAAAATAAACTTTCAGTTAAAAAAATACAAAAAGAGCCAAATTCAGTCACTATATAATGATAAAAGGGATTAATTTTGTAAGAGGATATAATATGTATAAATATACATGCACCTATCATCTGGGTACCCAGATACATAAAGCAAATAATATTAGTGCTAAAGAGAGAGACAATACAATAAGTGTTGTGATCTTTAACACCCATGTATAGCACCAGAAATATTGTTTAGATGGAAAATTAACAAAGAAACATTGAATATATATTGTACTACAGACTATTGAAGGTAAATTGTACTATAGGACTGACTGGACCTAGCAAATGTTTAAAAAACACATTTCATCCAATAGCTGCAGAATTCACATTCTTTTCATTAACACATAGCCCATATGTTAGTCCACAAAACAAATATAAACTAATCAAAATCACATCAAGTACCTTCTCAGATAACACTGGAATAAAACTAAAAGTCACTAGCAAGAGGAACTCTGGAATCTATCAGAAAAATTAAATAACATGCTCTTAATGACAATTGGGTCAAGGAAGAAATACAGAAGAAAAGAAAAAAATTATTGAGCTAAATGAAAATGGAAATACAATACACAAAACCTATGGAATATCAAAACAGTGGCATTAAAAAGGAAATATATAAAGAAAAATTTCAAATAAATCATCTAACAACATAGCTGATGTACCTCAAGGAACTAGAAAATATGAGAAAACCAAGCCCAAAATTAGTATAAGGAAAGTCATAATAAAGATCAGAGCAGAATTAAATGAAATGGAAATTAAAAAAACACAAAAATGAATAGAATAAAATGGTTTCTTAAAAAGTTAAACAAAATAGACATAATAGCTAAATTAAGAAAATAAAAAGGTGCAAATAAATAAAGTCATAAACAAAAATGGAGACATTAAAATTGATACCCCCCAAAACATAAAAGTAATAAAAAATCATTATGAAGAACTATACTATACCCTAATAAATTAAAAATCCAGAGAAAATGAATAAATTTCTGGGACATATAATCTAGCAATATTGGACTAGGAAGAAATGGAACATCCCAAAAGAACAATAATAAGTAATGATATTGAATCAGTAATAAAATCTCTGGAAACAACAATTATGAAATGGCATTGCTGCTGAATTATACCAAATTTTCAGAGAAAGTGGCTGGGCACAGTGGCTCATGCCTGTAATCTTAGCATTCTGGGAGGCCGAGGCGGGTGGATTGCCTGAGCTCACTGGCACAAGACCAGCCTATGCAAGAATGAGATCCCGTCTCTAAAAATAGCTAGGCATTGTGGCTGATGCCTGTAGTCCCAGCTACTGAGGAGGCTGAGGCAAGAGAATCACTTGAGCCCAAGAGTTGGAAGTTGCTGTGAGCTATGATGCCAAAACACTCTATTGAAGGGGACAAAGTGAGATTCTGTCTAAAAATAATAATAATTTTTGTTTTTTAGGGAACTGACACCAATCCTTCTCAAAGTATCAAAAAAATTGAAGAAGGGGGAATTCTTCCTACCTCATTTTATGAGTCCAGAATTGCCCTGATAACAAGACAGATGAGGACACATCTGAAGAAAGAAAAGAAAACTACAGGACAACATCCCTGATGAACATAGACACAAAAATCCCCAACAAAATACTAGCAACCATAAGACATAAATTCAATAAGACATCAAAGCAATGATACACAATGATCAAATGAGATTTATTCCAGGATTGCAAAGATGATTCAACATAGATAAACCCATAAATGTGATACAATACATGAACAAAATGAAAGACAATAACATATATTCATCTCAATAGATTTAGAAAGGCATTTGATAAAATTGGACAGTGCTTCATGATAAAAACTCTCAACAAATTAAGTCTAGAAGGAACATACCTCAACACAATGAAGGCCATGTGTGAATAACTCAACATGAACATTATAATAAATAGAAAAAAGCTGAAAGCCTTCCCTCTAAGAACTGGAACAAGATAGGAATGGCTGCTTTTACCACTCCTGCCTAATATAGTACTGGAAGTCCCAGCCAGAGCACTGGGCAACAGAAAGAAAGAAAAGGCATCCCAAATTGGAAAAAAGGGAGTCAAATTGTCCTTCTTACACAATGTTCTGACCTTGTATCTAGAAATGCCTAAAGAGTCCACAAAAATAACTGTTAGAATCTATAAATTAAACACAGTAAAAACAGAGAATACAAAAATCAACATCCAAATATCAGTAGTATGTCTATACATCAATAATGACTGAAAAAGACATCAACAAAACAATCCCTTTTGCAATAGCCATGAAAATAAAATAAAATGCTTAGGAATAAAGTTAATCAAGGCAGGAAAAGACTCTACAATAAAAATTGCAAAAAACTGATGAAACAAATTAAAGAGGATTCACACACACACACACACACACAATGGAAAGACATCCCATACTCATGGAGTGGAAGATTAATATTGTCAAAATGGCCATCCTGTCCAAAGCAATCTACAGACTCAATGCAATCACCACCAATCCAATGATGCTCTTCACAGAAATTAAAAAAAAAAAGCCCTAAAATTTATATGGAACTATAAAATAACCTAAATAGCAAAACAATACTGAAAAAAAAGCAAAACTGGAGGCAATATACTACCTGATATCAAAATATATTACAAAGCTATAGTAACCAAACCAGCATTGTACTGACATAAAAATAGCACACAGATCAATGAGAATAGGAAACCCAGAAATAAATCCACGTGTTTAAAGCCAACTGATTTTCAATAGAGATGCCAAGAATATATAGTGGAGAAAGGACATCGTCATCAATAAATAGGTCTATATCCATATATAGAAAAAGAAAACAGACACCTATCTCTCCCCATGTGCAAAAATCAACTCAAAAATGAACTAAAATCTGAAACTTATAACCCAAACCTAGTAAACTACTAGAAAAAAAAAGATAGGTAAATGCTTCAGGACATTGGACTAGGAATAGATTTCATAGACAAGACTTCGAAAGTACAGGTAGCAAAAGCAAACAATGGACAAATGGGACTATACCAAGCTAAAAAGCCACTGCACAGCCAAGGAAACAATCTACATAGTGAAGAGACAATTTGCAGAATGGGAGAATATATTTACAAACTATTCATCTGACAAGGTACTAACATCCAGAACACACAGGAACTCAAACAACTCAGCAGAAAATAAGTAAATAGTCAAATTTTAAAATGAGCAAAGTATCTGGTTAGGCATTTTTCAAAAGAAGACATACAAAAGGCCAATAAGAAAATGAAAAAAACAAAAAGGTCAACATCACTAATCATCTGGGAAATTCAAATCAAAATAACAATGAGATGTTAGCTTTTATCAGAATGGCTAACATCAAAAAGACAGAAAATAACATACGCAAATCAGAAAGCAGAGACAAGAGAACTGTTATGCATTATTGATGAGGATGTAAATTTTTATAGCCTTTAGGAAAAACAGTGCCATGGTTTCTCAAAACAAAAACAAAAACAACTAAAAATAATACTACCACACAAGCCAGCAATCCCACAGTATTTATCCAAAGGAGAGGAAATCAGTTTATTAAAAAGGTATCTGCACCCTATGTTTACTGCAAGTTTATTCACAATAGCCAAGGTATGGTATCAACTTAATTATCCATCAACAGTAAATGGATAAGGAAAATATATTATACACACACACATACATACAATGGAATAATACTCAGCCGTACAATAATGAAATCCTGTCATTCACAACGTAGATGGGCCTGGAGGACAGTGTTAGGTAAAATAAGTTGGGCACAGAAAAAGAAATATTTTTGCATGTTCTCACTCGCGTGGGAGCTAAAAAGAAATTGAGCTCATAGAAGTAGAGAGCAGAACTGTGGTTTTTAAAGGTTCGGACGGGAAGGTGGGAGAGGAATATACGGACAGACTGGTAATTGGATACAAAGCCACAACTAGATGGGAAGAATGAGTTCCATTGTTCTGTAGTACTGCAGGGTGAATGTGGCTAACAATAATTTAGTGTCAAGATTTTGAATGTTTGCAACACAAAGGCCTGATAAATGTTCAAGAGGATGTATATACTAATTGCTCTAATTTGATCATTACATAGTGTTACACTTGTATCAAAATATCACTTTGTATCCAATAATATATACAATTATCACCTATTGACTAAACATAAAATAAAACAATGGTTAAAATGGTACATTTTGTTATCCATATTTTCCCCTAATAAAAGATTTTAAATTAAAATTAAAAAGCAAGTTAATACACTTCCATTTCTAGCTCATAGTTTTTCAAGTTTCCTTTTGAACAGCACAGCAAAAATACCTGCCAAACCAGGTATTGAAAAGTGACAGATGGAATATTGTTGGCATAGTGTATGTGACTTTGATCTGTGCAAAAGGATAATGGAGCACGACATATTTTGAACTGAGTTTTTCAGTTACTGTGATACATTTGCACTTACTTATCTATCCTCTACTCAGTTTGCATAGCCTTGAAGAAGAGACATTGTAGCTATCAGAGAATCAGGGGTGGCTCTGACCATGGAAGAGAAGGAAGCTGATTCAGCAGTCAGTTTGAAACTGTGCTTGAACTTGGTTATAAAATTCTAACTTGAAATTCAAATTTTAACTAACAGAGCTCACTGATCATAAGTCAGACAAAAGTTTACAGCAAAAGAGGATTGGAAGTAGTTAAGAAATATAAGAAAATGCTGTATTATTGTTTTAAAATGGAAAATATAAGCCATCACCCACATTGTTATAAAATAATTTGTAATGAGTTAATATTTATAAAAATTAAGAAAACACAGTGTATTGAAAAAGTAAAAGTGAAGAAAAAATTTTAAAGCATAAACAAAAAACTGGTGAGTTAAAAAAAATCATAAAGCTAACCCAATGGTATTCTGATCAATGTTTAACAATAGACTCCTTCACCAAAATGGATACATTTATTACAAGTTTTATACATATATAAAGAATGCACAATAAAATAGAAATATTTCTTATTGTAATTCTATGTGATCAATTGATTCTCAAATTAATTGAAGTTTGCCTAATCTTCCTATCCCATAGCCAGTTTTTAGTTGCTAATGACAGATGAGAATAGTTTGGACATGAATATTGGTTGACATTTTCATCTAAGGAAGTGAGTAAATGGAAAAGGAGGCAACAAAAATATTTTGAACCTTCATTTATCATTGATGTGAAAGTCTTATTTGCTGAATAGGATAGTAATTTTTGAATACTAAAAGAATATTTATTCAGCTTTTTGTGCTATTCACGATGTAAAACTATAGAAACGTCAAAATTTCAAGCTTAATTTGTGTTTTTAATCTTTCTCCATTGTTTTCTTAAGGCTACACAATCTAAAAAGCAATAAATCAAATCATAATTTGTAGCAGTTGCCAATTTCCGTGGTATGAAGACTTTCACCAGGTAGATTTCAAGCTAGTGACCTTAGATCACTGAACGTGGACTTGGTACATGATGCACCATAGCATACAACTATTCAGTATTTCCACCATTTAGAGACAATTGGTGCAAAAAATCTTAAGTATATGTAATAGCAAAATACCACCAAGTAAGTAGGGAACTGTAAGTTTTGTGTGTTTATTACCTTTGTTTAAAAATTGATTTAATTTTATTAATTTAACTTTATTATGGTCATATTTTACAATTAGTGCACCATATTCTTTTATTTAAATTTCAGAATGTTATGGGGGTACAAACTTTTTACAATTACATGTATTACTTTTATATAGTTTGAGTCAAGGTTATAATTGTGTTCACCCCCAGATAGTGTGCATTATACTCATTAAGTGTGAATTCACGCTCAGAATATTCTTGAACATTTAGCAATTGGTTCTTTTAAAACAGTACAAGCCCCCTCCAGTTGAATGGAGACCTGTGTGTGGTTCAGGCATACTATGCACACAGCTAGGAAATGGGTGCTAAATAAAAATAACAAATTGATAATTATGTGAGGCAAAACAACAGCTAATTAGCTAGATTTAGCCATTCCACAATGTTATATACTTCAAAACATTGTGTAGTGCCTGATAAATACATATACTGCTATCTGCAGTGCTTCTCCTTCTTCCTCCCCCTTTTCTTTTGCTTAGCCCATATTCTGAGTAAACGTGGTGTAAACACATTCTCAGTCTAACCAACTCCTTTATCTTCTTCCTCCGCCCTCTTGTTCCTTCCCTCCTTTCTTCTCTCTGACGTTTTAGCATCAAATTACTATTTCTTCTTGCAAATTGTCCTTGATAAATTTATAAAAATGCCCAGAAATACCTGTGCCAACACTTATTTCCCTGTCTTGGTATTTACACAAAAGTTATGTTTTATTGATGTTCTGATAGTGCCTACAGTTCAGGGGATTGAGTCCAAAAGGCAGCAAGCAAACCCTTGCTGTGACTATTTCCCATAAATCATATCTTGGAGTGCACTCATAAAAGCTCTCACATGCTTCCATTAAGCCGGTCTTTGAGAGAGCTCTGTAAATGGCCGGCACTAATGAACCCAGGGATATTTTTAAAGCCTGATGCGGTCAATCAGGAGGGCGGCAGCTGTCAAGTCACCCCCGTCTCCATCACTCCGAAGCACTTCCTCCAAGGAAGCAGGCCTGGCGGAGAGGTGCCACTATGCCTAGTCTGATCCCCTGTCTTTACACTGTCAGCAACTCTTCTTACTTTCTCTTTTTACTTGGAGAAAATGAAAAGAAAATAGCACTAAAAAAAAAAAAGAAAGAAAGAAAGAAAGAAAAACAAAGGAAAAAAATAAAGGCCTGGGTGTTCAGCTTTAGAAAAGTCCCAGATGCAAAAGCTCTGTCAGACACAGCACTAGAATATAAAGGTTTATGATAACAATAGGAAGTGTTTTATGCATGAGAGAATTAGTAAGCAAATACAGCATGTTCAGGTTGAACACAACCCATATAATATTTGTTGAGTTTCTCTCATTGAAAATGGAATCTCTGTGCAGTTTTATTATTTAGCAGTACACTCAACTATATTTTACGAATTGGATCCAAACAGTATAAGAGAAAGTGGAATGAGAAAGTTAGATAATGCTGTTTGCCACAGTCATTGTGGGAAACAACATAATGCTTTTAAAGCACAGGATCCTCAAAGACCGACATAACCTCAAAAGCTGGCTGCTGCTTACAAGCTTTGTGATTCCTGCCAGGTACTTAAAATCTTTCCAAGCATCAGGTGCCTCATAGGTTGTGTCAACTAAGTAAGAAGATGCATGTAAAATGACACTGCAGTCCTTCCCATTGAATGTTTAATGAAAGTTCGACAAGTGCCGGTTAATACTGCTGTGCTTGTTATTCTGAACTCATGATTTTTAAGAATTAATACCAACAAGAAAGAAGAAAGCAAACTCTGGAAATTCTTAACTTCTGTAGCTGTTGTGATTCAACCCCTCTTGTTATACACCTGGCTGCTTTTTATGGTTACATGATCTGCCGGCATCTAAAGATACTTGAATTTGCATCCCTAAATCAGACCTTCTCCAGGCTTCCCGCCTTCTCTACCAAAAGAAGAACTGTCACACATCTCTTTGGTCTGGAGACTTACTCTCTGTCTAGTTTATTTTTCAGAATAACTTCATAGAGTCTGTGTTGTCCCTCCTCAGGAATATCATCACAGCTAACACATTCTGGATCCTTAGTAGAAGTCAAGTACAATGTACGTCACTTTACTTGTATTCACTCATCTTTGCTTGTTATGTAGGCACTGCATATTTTTATCAGTAAGTATAGATGAGAAAACCAAGGTCGGGATATTACATTACTTGCCTTTACGTACACGATATTATGAGAATTTAAGTAACCTGACTCCAAATATGACATTTTTCACTTCTAGATAGACTGCTATCTACAAGAGGATTTTAATAGCAAAAGGAATCACATTAATGGTGGGAATCTTGGTCATGTGGTAGAAGATAGTTTAAGATAGATAAGGTTTCTTAAAATATACTGCATAAATGCCTGAATAGTCTGTTTACAAGAAGGTTAAGCTACCCAATATTAAAACACAATTAGCACATAAGTGAAAAAATGGAGATATTTAGTTTTACAAATTACATTTCACAGTAGCAGATGAGTATGTTTTTTTAAGAAATATTCAAAAATAAATCATTCCTTCTAGTCCCTCATTTTCTTTTGTGACTTTCTTTAGGGTTGTCAGGTAGAAGATTCCTTTGTGGTCATGATATTTTCCAAAGTCAGCATTTATATATTTCATATACAGATAGCTTTGAAGATGGTTTAAAAATCATTAAGTACTTGAATATTTTACTTGTTTTTCAAATCTTTCATTGCCAGTGTCCTACTATATACACACAGTTCCTTATTCCAACCATCATTCCTTACTTTTATAAGCCCCATATTATTCAATTTTCCTTTTCACAGTTTTAATGTACTCTATTTTGAGTACTTTATCTGTTTAATTAAGACAACTCAAAATGAAATCCATTAAAATAATTCACAAGATTTTTTATTTTTGTGAGATCTAAATACTAAAAGCACAACATAAAATATTCTATTCTATTTACATATAATTACACTAGTATAGAAAAACAAGTATAAACATTGAAACCACAAATCTCCTCAAGTCAAATATGGTACAATAAATAACTCAGACAAAAGGGGCAACTGACAACATACTGTATTGGGAGGGGAGAGGGATTGCCTGAATCTTATCTAAATTATAATACCTTGAAAATCAATCTATTCTGACATTTTACAAATGAAGAAACAGATTAAATGATTTAACCGAAGTCAGACTTAATTGTATCAGAACTAAACTAGTGTGAGAAACTTTCTGGCTCCCTGGTTGTGACTTTTTCAATTATAACAAATGGAATGAGTTTGCAGTGAAGTCTATTCTCACAAGTTCAACTGATGAACTAGGGAAAGAAGGGTCATAGTAAACCTAAACATTTTTTTTCAAAATGTTCCCAAACACCATACAACCACCTCACTGATGATCAAGTAAAGAAACAATATTCTGTACTAAGAAGAATGTGTTCCAACTCAATCCAGGTTGGTACAAAAGATGTAGCAGCAGATGATCTAATACATATGGTCACAAGAGAAAAACTCAAATCAATTCAAGGTGGGGGTCATGAGAATGAAGGAGTGGGGAGAGGGGAGGAGGGGGGAGAATGGTGGGTCAGGGTGTATGGTGTACCTCTTGGGGACAAATACTAGTCTAAGAGGGACTTTACCTAACAAATGCTAATTGTAGCATTTGTTACAATCAACGTAACCTAATTCTTTGTATCCTCAGTGAATCCCAAACAAGAAAAGAAAAGAAAAGAAAAGAAACAATATTCTGTTTTAACCCATCAGAGAGAAAAAAAGATTAGGTTACGTGGAACTCACTGTATATATACTGTGACAGTGTACAGTGTTCTTTATAAGCACAGAAGCAAATTCCACAGGTGATTTTTCTCCGTGGCACAGTGGGGCCTAGATTCTAACACCTGGAGAAGACATCACTCCCCGCCTTTCAGGATTTAGGCAATAAATGTGTGTGAAAATATGTCAAGAAAATATCTGACAATGTCACTTGGCTATGACTATGGAAAAGATAAAGTCTTTGAATGAATTGGTTAAATTTAGTTCTAATTAATGATCAAGTATGGTCTGGAAATTTCTAAGGTATTACCTGGCTCTTCTACCCTTCCTAATAGGAATACAAATATAGACAAGTCAGGTACACAAAAACAAACCAATAAAATATTAAAAAGTTACAAATTGAGTATGTGCTATGAAAGAACAAAAGGGGAGGAGTCACTGAAACACAAAATCATAGGGACCGGGGTATTGGGATAACCCATGGCCTTTTATCCCAAAGGAAAAGTATGTAAAATGTTCTTAATAGGCATTTAAAACTTTCATTTTAAAATCTTAAAATATTTCAAGCATCTAGAAAATAACATGTACTTAATCCCCATATTTAATGGATGCTAATATGTTTGCTATATTTATCTCAGATCACTCCTTTTAAAATAAAAAGAGAGAGTACAGCTAAAGCACCCCACCCATTTTTCTCCTTCTGGTTGCTAGAGCTTCCAACCACCACATTGCTGTGTATCATTCCTTCGTATGTTTACTTTGACTTCCCTCAGATACAGTATTCCGTGTGCACATGCTTTAACTACACAGGGGCTATCACACCAGAATTTCGCAGCTTTTGTGCAATTCATTTAATAGTATATATATGTAAACCTGGCTATTCAGTTCAATCTTTTATCCAATTCATCATTATAGGAACAAATAACAGCTTCTGGAATTTTATACCAATGGGCAATTAGTCTGTATTTTACCTTTTACTCCTGAATTTCCCAGGTGACCGAACCATTGGACACGCATACCAGTGCTACGAGGAATCCTGCTTCAGCACATACTTGTCAATACACGGTATTGTCAAACTTTAACTTTTCACTAATCTGATTGCGTGGTATATGTGCAATGATGTCTCCTTTCAATTTTAATTTCCCTAATTCCTAATAAAGTTAAATATGTGTTCCCAGTTGTAGCCAACTTTTTTCTCATGTATCATCTGCTCATATTTTACACCTACATTTTTATTGCATTAGCTCTTCCTTATTTATAAAGGAGTTCTTCTTATATTCAAATACCAATTATTTGCCACTTAATTTGTCTGTAACCCATATTTTCACTTTCTTGATGGGGTATTTGCCATATTTTCAGTTTCATTTTAATGTAGTCAAATACATACTATCGTTTTTCTTTTTTTTTTTAATAATTTTATTCAATCATAATTGTGTACATTGGTGCAATCATAGGGCAGAATGTGCTTCATATACAATCAGAAACATTTTGATCGTACTGTGAGAGATAGCCCTCATAGCATTTTCTTAATCA
>CAUYRH010135083.1:0-18247 GCA_963574655.1 Perodicticus potto | reverse complement strand
CATCACAGCTCACAGCAACCTCCAATTCCTGGGCTCAAGCGAGTCTCTTGCCTCCACCTCCCAAGTAGCTGGGACTGCAGGCGCCTGCCACAATGCCCGGCCATTTTTTGGTTGCAGCCATCATTGTTGTTTGGCGGGACCAGGCTGGATTCGAACCCGCCAGCTCAGGTGTACGTGGCTGGTGCCTTAGCCCGCTGAGCCACAGGCGCTGAGCCAGAACCACGTGTTCTATTGGAATTGTGAGCTGGGCAGTTATAAGAAAAGCAGTAAAGATAAAGCTATTAGGGTGGCTCCTGTGGCTCAAAGGAGTAGGGCGCCAGTCCCATATGCCAGAGGTGGCAGGTTCAAACCCAGCCCCAGCCTGCAAAAAAAACAAAAAACAAAACAAAACAAAAAAAGATAAAGCTATTAACTTCAGACCACGATATGTGTCTTAATATGTGTTTGTAATTCTGAGTATGGTGTGTATGTAGGCACTGTAAGGACTGAAAAGGGAGAGGTGGAGGAACAGAGAGGGCCCCTCTTGTGCTTTTCAATGCAATTATTAAATCAAGACACTTACTCGGCAAGATGGTCTTATAGCGATTTTTAGTTCCATGACGTGGAATGTCAATTTCTTTGGGATCCACAAAATTCATGGGTATTTCCTGCAAAAATAAACAATATCAAATCAGTGTATCTAATGCTGCCACAAAGAAAATATTCACGGTGGGGGTTGAGGGGTAGGAGAGAGGGGGCTTCTGATCCAAAGCCTCACTTTACTTCAAAGTCATCTACAAATCAACACACTGCCACCTCTGGTGACTGACACCCTTCCTTTCATCAACATGGCAGCTGCACCCTGACAAGCTAACTTCTAAGAAACAGTTGACTGTGTTAGACAGCATTGTTCTCTATGTGCCATTAAAGTGGTGTAACACTGGGGTTAGAGTTCAGGAAAGCATTACTCTGTACGTGTTGTTAAAGTGGTGTAACACTGGGGTTAGAGTTCAGGAATCCTGCTCCTGCTGTGGACATAATTGCATAATTGAGTTATTAGACAGGTACTGAAATATGGATTTTTTAAAAAAAGTGTTCAAATATATTCAAATCTCTATGTAAGTTCTGGACCAAAATATTTGCTGTGATGATATTTTAGGCTATTCAAACCTCATTCCCAGCTGGGTATGGTGGTTCATGCCTGAAATCCCAGCACTCTGGGAAGCTGAGGCGGGAGGATCCCTTGAGCTCAGGAGTTCGAGACCAGCCTGAGCAAAGTAAGACCCTTTCTCTACTAAAACAGGGCACCGTGGCCAGTGCCTATAGTCCCAGCTACTCGGCAGGCTGATGCAGGAGGATCACTTGAGGCCGGGAGTTTGAGGTTGCTGTGAGCTATGATGATGCCATGGCACTCTACCTAGGGTGACAAAAAAAAAAAAAAAAGCCTCTTTCCCAAAATGGTAAGTATAAAGGGCTTTTTGTTGTTGACTCCAGTGATGGTATGATTTTTTTTGTAATAAGGAATGATTTATAATTGGACTGCTCCATTTGTAGTTGTAAGTTTCATTTTTAATGAAAGATATCCAGACACTCTTTCTCCCATTTAACAAGAATATAGGTATTCTGCCAGAATATATGTTATGTGCCTCAGTGATTAGAGATGGAATAGTAGGAACAGAAGTGGCTCTGTGCAAAAGAGTTGGATCTAAAAAGGTGAACACTGGGACAAAGGAAGCAGAGCCAAAGTATTTAAAGATTTGATTATACAACATAGTATGTTCTCTACCTTAAAATTCTGCAAAGAATTAATGCAGTAAGGTGAAAATGAAATAAAATAACTTTCATGTTATTTAATGATAATTCAATCCTTAAATCTCATAAAATAGTATTTCTATTACTTAAACTTTCTCCAATGGACAATATAACTCAACAGACTAATATTCATTGAAATGAAAGAAATCATCTATACATTAATTTAAATTACTCTGTTTTTGAGTCAGTCTAAAAATTTGAGAAAAGCTAGGTTGTATTATGAATTTGAGACTCAGTCTATAGAAGAGCATCTTACTTTTTAAATGTCTTTTCCTAAACTTGCCTTATGTTGGATGTGTTTGATATTCATCCCCAAATAAGCAAAATCGTTGACTATTCAATAGAAAACACATGTTCATGTTTATTGTAATTTCAAACAAGTCACTCTTTTGGCAAAGGCGCAAAGTGGGTCATATCTTCACTCTTCCCCTTCGTTTTCCTTCTCTCTGCCTTTTTTTGGACACATACCGTCAATCTGTCGTCTTCCGGCGTTATTTCTCTCCTGCCTGCTCCCTGTGGCCTCCGGTTTCCTTCCAGGGACGGAGGCTGTTCGGGGCAGTTTCCCTCAACTGCCCTCTCTTCTCCTCCCCTCTTTTCTCTCTCTCTTTTGAGATGAAGCCTCTTGCTGTTGCCTGGAGTGCAGCAGCCCAGTTATAGCTCACTGCAGACTTGAACTCCCGGACTCAAGTGATCATTCTGCCTCATCTCCCAAGTAGTTGGGACTACAGGCACTTGCGACCACATTCAGGTAATTAAACAAAATAAAACAAAACAGAACTTTTGTGGAGACAGGGTCTTACACTGTTGCTTATGCTGGTCTTGAACTTCTGCCCTCAAGCTACCCTCCTGCCTTGGCCTCCCGAAGTGCTGGGATTACAGTCACTTCATTTTTTTTCACATCTAAAAAGATGACACACCACCATATCTGATTTTAAAAACTCCATGTTTGTGTTTTGCTTTGGACAGTTAATAATGGTTAGTGGGGCTAATGGTAGATCTAACCCATTACTGATTTTTTTTACCAATATGGTGACTGCAAATACCTGAACTGACTGTAGGATAATCAATTTGTTATGCAAAACCAATATGGCTTAAGATGTACCACTGATCTGAGATGCAAAGTGATCTATAAAATGAATGTTCCTCTTGGGCAATAGTTAGCCCTCTGGAGGTCCAGTCCTACTCCAGCTCGGGCAGGTGTGTCTCAGCTGTTGCCCGCCCAGCTGTGGCCAGCAGCATGGACAGGTCCAGACTGAGCTCACCCTCCTCTTTAGCTCACACTTGGTCTTCTTCATCGGTTCCCTCTTTCACCAAAGGGCCCCATATCCTGCCTGTTGCTCAAGCCAAAAAACTGGGTATCATGACTGGGCTTCCTTCCTTCCGTCCTGCGTTCCTTCCTTCTTTCCTTCCTTCCTTCCTTCCTTCCTTCCTTCCTTCCTTCCTTCCTTCCTTCCTTCCTTCCTTCTTCCTTCCTTCTCTCTCTCTCTCTCTTCCCTTTCTTCCCTTTCTTTCTTCTTTCTGTAGAGATAGAGTTTCACTTTATCGCCCTTGGTAGAGTGCCGTGGTATTACAGCTCACAGCAACCTCCGACTCCTGGGCTTAAGCGATTCTCTTGCCTCAGCCTCCTGAGTAGCTGGGACCAGAGGCGCCCGCTACAAAGCCTGGCTTTTTTTTTTTTTTTGCAGTTTGGCCGGGGCTGGGTTTGAACCCACCACCCTCAGTATATGGGGCCGGTGCCCTACTCACGGAGCCACAGACAACGCCCACATGACTGGGTTTTCATGAATTTTGGCTGCCTCATCCACTTAAGCTCCTTTTGTTTATGTGTTTTTCTTGAGACAGAGTCTTGCTCTTTTGCCCAGGCTAGGGTGCCGTGGGTGTCAGCCCGGCTCACAGCAACCTCAAACGCCTAGATTCAAGTGATCCTCTTGCCTCAGCCTCCCGAGTAGCTGGACTATAGGCCCTTGTCACCATGCCATTCTAATTTTTCTATTTTTAGTAGAGTTGGGACATTGCTTTTACTCAGGCTGGCCTTGAACTCCTGAGTTTAAGGAACCCGCCGTCATTGGCCTCCCAGAGTGCTGGGATTACCGGCGTTGAGACACTGTGCCCGGCCAGATTCTTACAGTCTTACAGGATCTGTAGGTTTTCTCTGCTGCCTCCTTAGTTTAGGCCACCCTTACAGTGCACAGGGTTATCTTTAGAACCTGTTTCAAAGCAGATAGAATGATCTTCCTAAAACACAAAATAAAGTCCAAACTCCTAAATATATATTCAGACTAGGGCTCCCCTGCTTTGGAGGCTCAACCTTTGTCTGTCTCTCCTTGTTCCCAATGCGTCAGTTAGACTCAACAGTGACGTGCCTCAACCGGTGACGACAACGCTGGCCGTCCTTTACCTGAAATGTCAGTTCCCTGCCCAGGTCCTTCCGCCACTTCTTGCTTGGCCCAGTCCTCCACGCCGTGCCTCAGTTTAGCTCTCACGTTCTAGCGTGAGCACTCACCAGGGCTCGGTGAGACGGAAGGGAGGTCTAAAATCACTTTACCTTTTTAACTGTAACCGCTTCTTTCCTGTCAGCTACTTAGCACAGGGCAGTGTCATTTCCACGTGCCTGCAGTGCCGGGAATATCAAACTCCCCACTGAAGAGTCACAAAGAAACAGTCGGCTCACCATGAATTCACTTTGGAGTAAATGTGAACTTGCCACGACGTCCCTCAGCTGTGACCTTGGGAGAATTCGGCTGGCAGACTGCAGGTACTCCATTGACACCTTCTCCCGAGGGGTTGGAACAGCCACAAAGGGGTCAACGTTCCCCAAGCTACTCATGTCCAGGGTGAGAGATACGTTGGAGCCTCGTCTACATCGGAGAAGAACGTTATTATGTTAGGATGTCACATGAATTTGGGGGGGGTACATGACATGGGTGTGGGTAACATGAATTGTTTTGACTGAAGAAATTTGCTTTTTTGTGCACGCACACGATTCACTGAGAACATTTACAGAAATTCCAACCAAATATATTTCTCTTTTAGTACCGTGATTGGCCATACAACTATTCATAGAGACACTTTTGTTGTTGCAGAGAACTCTAATTGAGGAAATAGACTGTAATTTATTAATGGGTATAGTTATAGAAATCATAGGATGACTAATAAGATGAGGTGAAATATTTAGACAAAGTAAACACATTTGAATTGAAAAAAATCAGATGTAACACAAACCTACTTCTATTTATACTTATACCTGAGAGTCCTGCCTATGAATCCATGTAAATAATACAGCTGCCTATTGTTTTCGTATTCAATGTACCATACTCAGGATTTTACTGGGTACAGGGAACTCAGAGAAAGAAATAATGTCATTATTTAGTTCAAGTTATTGCCTTTTAAATTAAAAGTTAAAAAATTAACTTCTGAGTGAAAAGACAGCTTCTGCGTTCTCTATTTATGTGTTGTGTGTGTTAAACTTAGAAGGGGCCACAGAAATCACAGACTCTTAAACGAATTAGAATTTATCTGCTTTTTTGTAATTTCTCTAGGCTTGTTGGGAGGCAGGGTGGTGTTCTTCAAACTTCTAAGACCCCTTGTGTTCTGTATAGAAGGTGTGAGTGACTTGCACAAGTAATATTAACTGTGTAGAACCAAGGAGTAATTAGAAAATATGAGAGAGATTTATAAACATCTGGAACTGAAGATCAAAGTCAGAGATCGTGTCCACAGGAACGGTTAGGTTTCAGGGGCGTGTGAAGTGATGAAGGGGGACAGCAGGGCTGACCACCGCAGGAAGCTGTCCATCTGCCCTGTCCGGCCCACACGCCCCACGATCCAGGTCCATTCAGTTTAGTGAGTTAACTTCCCACGGGTGCGTTAAGCTGAGAGTGTGGAAACCTCTTCACGTAAACTGACTTAGGGAAGAAGGATGCTCTCTTGGAAGGGAAGGAGAAAGGAAACTGGTATTTGTTAGAGCCCTGTTATTTGCCACGCACTGTTCTACGTGAGGTGTCTCCTATTCCCGGCACTGTTTCCACTTTTAACCCACTACACAGTGAAGAAAAAACTAACTGAAAACACAGAGGTGGAGCAGAGATCCCATCCATGTTCTAATTGTAATCCCAACCGGCTTCTGCTTTGCCACCCAGAGTGAAGGCGTGGTGGGCCCGGGTCAGGCCCTGCGCCCAGAGGCCGCAGAGTCACCTGCTGGGGAGTCGGGGTGACCCTGGGGGCCCAGGCCTGCTGCCCCTGGGGGACAGGTCTGGTCTCCGCAGCCGCACTCCTTTGGGCTCAAATCCTGCCTTCCCATGTCCTCTTGGAGGACCTCTGGTCAGGCTGTTCGGTGTTGTCCTATCTCAGCTTCCCTCTCTTTTCTAAAACGAATAATTAAATATACCTGCCTCTGGAGGGTTATTACGAGGGTTAACCAGATAAGGATGTAAACTGCTTGCAAAAAGCAATGTTTGACTTTACTAAATTTGAGTAATAATAAACATAGTTCTACCTGATTGTCCCCTGGCGCTTCTCTAAGGAATCTATTTTAGGAGAGCTTCACAAAAAGCGTCAGCATTGTTTATATGGAGATAAACTTGAAAGTTCTGAAATCAAATGGGTAGAATCTACACAATTATCACTAGAGAAAAGTACATCCTTCTTCATAACCTATTTATCTTAAAGTTTCCCTTTATTACGGCAAATTCATTTCCCCTGAATCCTAAACAGTGCCAGACCACTTCACCTCAACACCTCAGACAATGCCTTAAAGTTCAGTGTGGAGTTGAACTCCCACAAGCTGTTGACCTTTCAGAGAGCATTTTCCACAAAACAGCCCTTATTGGTGTAAGTATTCAACCATTGTGGCTGTGAAATATTGTGGTAGGATGTCATTAGCTTGGAAAAATCTCTGCTTTTCTCAATCTCTATTTTCAAGGAACAAACGATATTTAGACTAATTGAAATATGGTGGAAAGAGGAAATCTAATTAGCAGATTCAACTTAAAAATATTAATATTAATATTAATATTTGGGACAGGCGTGCTGGCTCACAGCTTGTACTCCTATCACTCTGGGAGGCCAATGGAGGTGGGACTGTCCCATCGGAGAGAGGTCAGGAGTTGGAGATTAGCCTAAACAAGTGGGGGACCCATCTCTACTAAAAATAGAAAAACTTAGGGGAGTGGTGGCCAGTGCTTGTAATACCAGCTATTCAAGAGGCGGGAGGCTGACTGAGCCCAGGAGTTTGATATCACAATGAGCCATGCATTCTAGCCTGGGTGACAGAGAGAGACTCTGTTGGAAAAACAAAAAAATTAAAATATTCACACACTTCTTAGCAATGCCTTGTGCTTGGAGAGAAAAATCTAAATAAACTCCCATATATATTTTATGGTGTTTTTTTTTCTTCATTATAAAAGTATAGGTTCATTGTAGAAAATTTATAAGATTTAGCAGTTTTAAAAAAGGAATTAAAATCACTCTTACATGTGTTTCACTAGCATTTAAATTGAGTTTAAAATTCGGCTATTTTGCAGGTAGAAATGGTGTGGCTTATCTAAATTTTTATGTCTTTGTAGAGATGAGGATAAACTACATTCTCATATGATTCTTGTTTATAGGTCCTGTTCATGCTCTCTCCTAATTTCCATCCTGTGGCATTAAGATATTTATTATTGATTACTACGATATATAAATGATAGTGACTATTTCTCAGATGAACCAATTGCAGATATACAGTTTGCCTTAAAACACTAAAAATTTTTCTTTAAAATTACATTTATATTCAGTCAAACATCCTTATCTTTCCCTTTGTACTTTCTTTAATACACAGGAATTCTTCTCCTGGAAGTTTAACTATTTTAAAGTTAATCTTTTAATGTACTTGTAATTTATTTTGGGGTGTGGTAAAAGGACAATCATCTAAGTATTTCCCCCTCAAATAGTTTATCAATATTTCTAATATAATTTGCTGAACAATCTAGAGAATGGATATGTTTTGTAAATAAGGGAATGTTAAATTTTTAAGCAGCTACCATTGACTAATAATTTGGAGGAGAAAATACCACATACAGAATTTTACTGAACTAAGACGATGTGAATTTATTCCATAATAACCATACGTCAAAATGGTAAGAAGGGGGGACAAAATCAGAAAGACCTTTTAAAAACAAGATGAACTTACGAAGTTAAAAGAAAATTCAAATCAAGACACGGGGGAAAAAAATCTAAAGGATGTAGAGAAAAAAATCAACAGGATTAATAGGAGACCTAGACTTTTAATAAAAACAGAACGTGGAAAAGTAAGAACACAATCTCTGTTGAAAGCTTTGCCTTTGTTCTGCCCTGTAACCGTGCACACACTGTGTAGCCTTCTTTATGCCTCATGACCGCTGTTGCACAAAAAGGAATATAATAAAAAAGCTTTATCAAGCTCCTGCCCTAACACCAATTATTATTTATGCCAACAAATAAATGGGAGGGAGGAAATTCAAAAGATAGCAATGTGAACAATTGAAGGAAAAAGCAAAGTCTTAAGGAAAGGTAAAAGGAATGCAATAAACAGCACGTTCATTACAATTAAGTAAAAAGGAAAATATGTATAAATATTATAGGCCAGGGCCACACATTCATCTCAGCAAGTGAATATAAATAACTCTCTGTTGAACTGTCTGGTTCTGTATCACGGTTCCTAATGGCCAAGAGCTAGGAAGAAAACACACTTAAAAATACAAGAACACTATGACGAGGGGTTAGAATAACTCAGAAATCAGGCATTTATTTTCCTGGTAGTTAACGGCTGTGACGTTGGATTTTATTTTATTTTATTTTATTATTTTATTTTGTTTTTTGAGACAGAGTCTCACTCTGTCACCCTGGGTGAAGAGTGTGGTGGCATCATAGCTCACAGAAACTTCAAACTCTTGGACTTGAGCAATAGCTGGTAGTACAGGTATGCACCACCATGCCCGGCCAGTTCTTCTAGTTTTAGTAGAGACGGGGTCTTGCTCTTGCTCAGGCTGGTCTTGACTTCTGAGCTCAAGCAATCCACACCCCTCCTCGGCCTCTCAGGGTGCTGGGATTATAGGTGTGAGCCTCTGGGAGTGGCCATGATGCTGGATTTTAGAAGCTGGGTATGGGCAGCAGAGGCCACAACATCCATCCTGTCAGCAGGGCTCAGAGTCTCAGCCGCGCTGCCTTTTCACAACAGTCCAGCCCCTGGGAACCCCGAGACTTCACCCACTGCACCTCATTTAATGCCCAGAAAGGAATGGAAAAGGAAGTAAAAGGACAAAGTGAAACAAACGATCATTTTGCCTGTGGTCCAGGAAGATGTACTTCTGAAGCTATTGGATTATGAAATTAAGTTTCAGTGGGAAACGGTGGCAGCTGCTTATCTTGAAGCACTTGAAGTGGGAACGGAAAAATATGCATCTTAAAGATTATGAGAAGAATTTAGTACAGAATGGAAGCAAACGGATTTGACCTTCGAGAGCTCGTTTAGTTTTGTTTAGTAAAAGATATAATTTATCAGAGCTGTCTTCATTAGAGCACACATCTAATGCGACCCGGTGAAGAGTGAGAACTTTACTGGTCATGTCGTCTGGGATCTGAACTTGCCCTTGTGCCCTGTCATGGCACAGAGCTGGGAATCTTGGCTTGATTATAAATGGCGAGCTTAAACCCTTCTGCCCCAACTTAAGCTTTCTTAGTTAATTTTGCTCATTCATTTTTCCACATATTTAATTTTCTAGAATTCTAATTAAAAGAAAAAGTCGAAAAAGTTTTTGCTAATTGAAAAACAAAGGAGGAAAAAAGAGTGAAATGGAGAGATGGAATTCCTTTCCTGTGTTCCTGTCCACTGACCTCCAATGTCATTTGCAACTCCAAACCCTTTTAAGTGCCCAGGTTAATGGCATTTAACTAACAACACGTGGTTTCCATCTCTTTGCCTTCCGATAAATTATTCATGTACATAGTACCAACCCTCTTTCCGCATTACTTGGCAGAGGAGTGGCTAAAATACAAAATACAGAGCACCAGAAGAGTTAAATTGTGCCATAAACACATTGTTACTAATTTCTAGAAGCTAAAAGAAAGGAATAGGCAGTGTGACCATCTGGAGTAAAATTTCCTGAGAGAAATCTTGCGGGAAAGGAATGACAAGTACACAAGATGCCAGGCCTGGACCCAGGAAGACGATGAATGAATTTCACTCGAAAGTGAAAATGAAATATTACAACAGAGAGAATATTTCTGATGTGGGAAATGATTCACTTTCCTACCTGACAGCACCTATGTACTGTAGAATGTTGCTGTCCTTCCTGAGAGAATATTTCTGATGTGGGAAATGATTCACTTTCCAACCTGACAGCACCTATGTACGGTAGAATGTTGCTGTCCTTCCTGAGTGATGATAAAACTTCCCTTCATAAAATTAATAACAAACCGTAAGGTGGGAACAGTGGCGGAGACCTGAGTTCTCCAAAGGTTTAGGCATAGTTAGAATATATATATGTGTGTGTGTGTGTGTGTGTGTGTGGGCGTGCACACATAAACACACCCACATACACACACGCACACATGTGCGCATACCCAGAGCGTGCTAAAGATAAATACACATCTTAAGAAAGGGGAAAACTGTACTAAGTTTGCAAAACTCAAGTCACACCTGAATTCTGTAAGTATACGAGGTACTTGACAGCTCTTGTATTCATTTTTTGTTATTGGTACATTTTAAGTATTACAATTTTAACAGTTTTTTCTTTCTTGTGTGTTTTTGGCACCCTCTCTATGTATGTGTATTATGTATATGTATCTATATATACACACACAAACATATACACATCAAACATACATAGCCATACGCACTCCAGCCATTGTTCCCTAGCTTGTTTTCCTATAAGTGCTTACTACCCAGGGGTCACATGGCTGATGGTCACGAAGAGTCTGAGCTTTCTTCTTTGCTCCCATAGAGAAACCCACGGCTGGTCTTGGAGATATCCTTCAGGCCCTGCATTCCAGTGGAGCAACAGCCCCAATCAGACTAGCGGCCCATACCAAGGAATCAGCTAAGCAGGTCTTGGGACTTGGGAACTACCTCAGCACAAGAAGACAATTTCTGCTTCCCAACCCTATGAGTTCATCCCCAGCCAATCAACAGACCCAATTCTTTAGACCTTCGCTGACAAACTATCTTTAAAAACCCTTTCTCCCTAATTCTCATGGAGGATTTGAGAAATTTCTCTAGTGTTCCCACGTGGTGCCTGCTCACTTTCTCTGCCGTAACCTCTGCTGTGTGAGAGAACTGGCTTCCTCTTGAGCAGCAGACCATGAACTTGGTTCAATTGTAATAATTATATTAAATCATTTGAATGCAGGCAATGATATCTCTCCTTTTATGTGTGTATACAACAGGCACAATTTACAATACCCTTGTTTTATTATTATAAAAAAAATAAAAAATTATTTAAAAAAATAAATTGAATGTGTTACATTGTTGTTTACCTATTGACCTTGGAACCTGAGTTTAAATCATTGCTCTGAACTTGACTGAAGCTCCTTGGGTCTTAAACTCCTTAATCTGCAATTGAGAATAACTAAATCCATAAGGTTGACTCACAGGATAAAAAGTAAAGAAGCAAAACTATGTCAGTGGTTCCCATATATTATCTGTCATATAAGAGATTATAAATGTTATAATAATTAATTATAATCATATGGTAATTCTTACTTCACTCTGCATACGTGGCTATGTGGGAGCTATGTGAGCATAGCATGTACACCAACAAGTATTTGAGGATGTTACGATTCGGGAAACTGGTTAGTGACAAAGAGTTAGCAACAGTGTTATTTATGAAAAGTCAGTAGTCACCTAAGTTTGGGCCATTTTTAATACTTTAAGTCCTTAAAATTCATACCTAATATTCTTTCCCTCCCCATGATTACACGACTTTTTAAAAAAATTTCAGAATATTATAGGGGTGTATACGTTTATAGAAAAGCATACTTAATATTCTTAAAATTCACATCTTTTGTTCTGGCTGAAAAATAATGCATGTTTAATGGAGAACAACTGAAGATATAACTAAAAAACAAAAATATTCCATAATACCAATACTTAGAGTGAACTGCAAATAACATTTTTGGCCAGTCGCAGTGGTTCATGCCTGCAATCCTAGCACTCTGGGAGGCCAAGGTGGGAGGATCACTTGAGGTCAGGAGTTCCACACCAGGCTGAGAAAGAGCAGGTCCCTGTATCTACTAAAAAGAGAAAAAAGTAGCCAGGAGTTGTGGTGGGTGCCTGTAGTCCCCAGCTACTCAGGACAGTGAGCCTGGGAAGATCGTTTGAACTCAGGAGTTCCAGGTGGCTGTGAGCTAGGCTGACACCACAGCATTCTAGCCTGGAGAAAGAGACACTGTCTCCAAAAAAAAAAAAAAAAAAAAGAAAAGAAAAATTTAAAAAAAAAATTTTTTTTTGGTGTGTATATCCTTTAAGTATTTGTACGTATGATACCAAAACTTGGTTTTTACTCAATATTTTCTTTTATAATTTTCCTTTCATAAACACTAACTGTATCGTGAATTCCCTTTCATGTCGTCCAGGCTATTTAAGCGCAGGTTTCAAACACCCTAGTGCTCCACTCTTGCGAGTATCACAGTTTATTTAACCAATACCTTATTTTTGGACGCTTAAGTTGTTTTCAATTTTTCACCATTATAACGAAAACTGAGGTGAACGTCCTTGTACCTAAATGTGTGTTTCCATAATCATTTTTCAGTCACGAAGTTTTAAAAACTGACTCAAAATCTCTGAATTTGGAGAAGTTGCTGGACACAGAGGGTGTGGAGGGAGCACGGACTGACCTGGGGTCACCAACAAGGATTTAGTGCAGCCCCTCGTCATCTTTGGGTGGATCTTTGCAGTAGCCGTTTAGGAAGACTTCCTAACTCTAAAACCGCCTGATTTACTGTGGTATCTTCTAGAATAATGTCTGAGCCCTGAAAGCGTCATGATAAAACACACAAATAGCTGCCCTTGGACAGAAAATGCTTTCTAATCTATTCCGTCACCTCCTGCCCCATTCTTACCCAGCCCTGTGCTTCAGTCAGGCTGATGGCTCTGCTCTGAGCACCTGCTCTGCACACCTGCTCTGCGCACCTCAAATGCGCTCGCCCCACTCTTTCAGGTCCAGGCCTCCAACTGTTAGGGGCCCGTCTCAGGAAAGAGCAATTTTTCCCATGGGTCCCCAATACATGTCACAGTCACTAGAAATGATTTGCCCTACAATTTGGATACCTCGAGGATGACTGTGCCTTTAATTCTCCTCTGTACCCATCCTGAGCACTTGGAAAGCAGCATTTATGTTGTGCACGGGTGAATGGCAGCAGATAAACTGGTGAGGGTGATGCTGAATTACTGTGTTCTGATGGCTTTTCCATCCCTTCTGAAAATAAGGACATTAGGGCATCCTGTTAGGCAGGAGTTTGAAAATCTGAGCGCAGAGATCAAGCTTACACAGGTACAGTAAAAGTTACAGCTGAGATTTAAGTTGAGTCTTATCTGAGTATCAATGAAGGCCGAGCATTAACAATGACCTATTTTTTTTTTTTTGGCATCGGGTATTGTTTTGACATCACCCTTTTAACAAAAGAACAAAATGATGGTAGCTCTAATTTTAGTTCCCATGTTTAGTGTTTTCCTAGTTCATATAATTAGTTAAGAAAAAATGATGCTGAAGGAACATTAATAAATCGCAATGAATAAACCATTTTTCAAATGAGAAATCTTTGAATTTCAGCTCATTTGTACACACACATGCATTATGTTTTCTAAGTAGCTGAATAAATTAATAATTCCCTATCTCTTTACACTATCAACTACCAAAAAACCCTTCCAACTAAATGAAATATATTCATTTCCTGACATTAGCAGAAATGACATATATGATATTGTATGTTTTTTGATGACTCACATTTTAGCTGAACTCCATGGATTTTACACATGTTGAAGATGATAGCATGGCAGTTAATATTAATTTAGCTAAGTTTGGAAGAGCTGGTTCGCTTGTACAATCTCATTTAACTGATGCAACAATTTTTAAGAGAGATGTAATGATTATTCCATCTTAAATATGGGGAAACGGCAGATGTTAAGTGACGTATCAAAAGTCATTCAGAAAGGGATGTGAGCGCAGGTAGTGTGATTCCCGACACTGTTTTCTTAACCACAGATATGTGCTGAATTACTTCAACTACAAACACCTATTAGTACCTACGATATTCCAGAATGAGGCTCTGGTGGTTGCCAAGGTTGATAAGACATGATCTCTGTTATTCAGGAATTTATAGACTGAGCAGCGAACTCTAAATAAATAATTCCAATTTTAGTAGCCTGTTACGATTAGAGACAAGCTTAGGGAATGTTAGAGTCTATTTATTTATTTTCAAAGTACATTTCTTTATACCAAACCCTTAAACTTATTTTTAGTCATTGGAGAAAAAAATTTATAAAGTTAAATTCTAAGAAAGGAAATTTTTGTGTTTATGAAGAGAATCAGGTATTTCAAAAAGTAATTATATTTGTCATCTATCTGAAAGCCTCTAGAAGTCCTCTAGAAGGCAGATATCTTAAGTCATTAATCAGGACCCACGAAGGTCTACCGTCACAGAAAATGAGCTCTCAGGCAAAATAACGAAAATCTGTTGCCTCCAGGGTTCTCCACATGCCTAGCCAAGAACAGTGATTTATTTAAAATATGCATTCCCGTGTCTGTTCAGTGTTCATTTAAAAGTGTGCCACCCGGGCCGGGCACAGTAGCTCATGCCTGTAATCCTGAACTCTGGGAGGCCAACATGGGTGAATTGCTTGAGCTCAGGAGTTCAAGACCATTCTGAGTAAGAGCGAGACACAGTCTCTACTAAAAATACAAAAATTAGCCAGGTGTTGTGGTGCGCCCCTATCGTCCCAGGTACCCAGGAGGCTGAGGCATGAGGATTGTTCAAGCCCAACAGTTTGAGGTTGCAGTGAGCTGTGACGCCACGGCACTCTACCCAGGGTGACAGAGTGAGACTCTGTCTCAAAAAAAACAAACAAACAAAAAACAAAGTGTGCTCCCCAGCAAAGCAATCATGGGCTTTGGGCAGTTAAATGCTTTGTCACTAAACCAGGATGACGGTTGCTTGTCCGCAAGTCACTGGCCTTTCACCTGGGAATTTCAGAGTAGGGAACTGCTTCATTTTGGCCAGTGAAGAGTCATTGACTTTGCCGGGTTATTCTATGGCATCAGATGGCATTTGAAGTATCATCATTCCTCAGGTGGAAGGAAGGCGTCCGTTACCTGGGAGAATTGTGTTAGTGATAAAAGAAGAGAGGATTCTTGGTTTGATCATTACGATCATGTTCATGCCAAGGTAAATGCACAATAACGTTACCAGTTACACCTGGTACAGACAGAGATGCTTAATATAAGTATCAAATACAGTTGTCAATCATTAAAATGAGCTTCTCCTTCCAAGTAACTGGAATTTGTTGCTTGATGCCATTTATAATAATTCACTTTTATTTCTGGGTCTTTTCTCATCCACTGTCCAATGGATTAATTGCAAGATAACCTTAAAGATCAAACAGCTATTCATCCAAATTCAGATATCTTGTGTATGAGACAACATGAAGACGTCTTCCTTTCGATGCTGTGTTATATTATCTATATTATGTCCAAGGAGCAGATGGACTGGTAAAATATAAATATTCCCCGAATATAAAATATGCACATTTTAAAGAGTGAACAGAAATTTATCATATAAAGGACACTTTTATGCTTGCTGCAGAAAATATATCTTGGCCTTTCCAGAAATAAAAACATTCTAAATTAGCATGTTTCAACCAGATCAAAGGAAATGAAAAATGCCCAGAAGAAATGATGAATTAATTTTTGAGAAACAGGTAACATTTTGATATAAAATTAAAGTTACACATACTTCCCCCCTTTTATTGAGGTATAATTTGTATACATTAAAATTCAACTTTCTAAAGGATACAATTAAATGGTTTTTAGTTTCGTCACACAGTTGCGTAAGCATCACCACAGTCAATTTTAAAACATTTTCCTTAGCGGAGCCTGGTGGCTCGTGCCTGTAATCCAGCATTTTGGGAAGCTGAGGCGGGTGAATTGCTTGAGATCAGGAGTTCAAGACCAGCCTGAGTTAGACCAAGACCCCGTCTCTAAAAAACTGGCCGGGCATCGTGGTGGGCACCTGTAGTCCCAGCTACTCATGAAGCTGAGGCAAGAGGATCTCCTGAGGCCAAGAGTTTGAGGTTGCTGTGAGCTAAGATGACATACTCTACCCAGACTCTGTCTCGGAAAAGAAAAAACACAAACGCCCACACACACAAAACAATTTCCTCACCCGAAGAGAAACTGCCTCTTCACTAGGAATTACTCCACATCCCCCACCTCCCCAGGCCCTGGAAACCACTAATCTACTTTCTGTGTCTATAGATTTACCCATTTTAGACAGTGCATACAAATGGAATCGGGTAACACATGGCTTTTTCTGTCTGACTTCTTTTACTTAGCATGTCTTCAAGATTCATCTATCTACTCTTTCTCTTTTTTTCTTTCTTTTCTTTTCTTCTTCTTCTTTTTTTTTTATTAAATCGTAGCTGTGTACATTAGTGCAATCATGGGGTACAATGTGCTGGCTTCATATACAATCTGACTGGTGAAGCTTACTAAATGCAGAATGCAAATGTTTTCATACGATAACCCAGAAAATCCCATGAAGGTTATGTTGAACAGTTGGATGAAAATATCTACTCTTAAAAAAAAAAAACAAAACAAAGAAAACAAACAAACAAACAAAAAAATGCCCCAGGGTTTTGCTCTGTTGCCCAGGCTGCAGTGTAGTGGCACAATCATAGCTCTCTATGACCTTGAACCCCTGGACTCAAGTGCTCCTCCTGCCTCAGCCTGCTGAGTAGCTGGGACTAAGGCAAGTGCCACCATGTCCAGCTACCTTTTAAAGGATTTTTTAGAGATGGCGTCTTGCTACATTGCAGGCTAGTCTTGAACTTCTGGTCTCAAGCCATCCTCCCATCTCAGCTTCCCAAAGTGCTAAAGTCTTGGGATCATGGGGTTTGAGCCGCCATGCTGGCTCCTCTGTTAACATTGTATAGTATAATCTATCCCATCGTACGATGCAGCACATTTGTTTGTCCATTCTGCAGTTGGTGGACATTTGAATCGTTTCCAGTTCTGCCTATTACAAGTTATTGTGCTATCAACATTTATGCATACGTTGCTGTGTGAGATACATTTTCATTTCTGTTGGGTATTTACCTAGGAACGGAATTGCTGGGTCATATAGGAACACCAGGTTTAACTTTTTGAGAAGCTGCTAAATCTGTTTTCAAAGTGACTGCACCATTTACATCCCCACTGCTGAAGCAGAGGCATTACTTGAGCCCAAGAGTTTAAGGTTGCTGTGAGCTACGACATCATAGCACTCTACCCAGGGTGACAGAGTGAGACTCTGTCTCAAAAAAAAAAAAGGAAAAAAAAAGAAAAGAAAAAGAAAGGAGTCAGTGCAGTCTTGAGAATCACGTGGAGGCTGCTGACCTCGCAGGTGTTTCTCCGTAGTGCAGTTGGGGCCTGCTCAGTTGTTTAGATGAAAATATCCAAAGGTAACTTCTTGGTCTTCATGACTACTTCTGTCTGTATTATTATTCAAATAAAGTGGATTCACTGAAGTTTTATTAATTTATTTATAAATTACACTCACGTTGTTATACTTATATATTACACAAATTATAAAATATTTAAAACGTGGAGTAGAAAAGGGAAATAAAAACTAAACATGAAGGCTATGTTAATAGTTCAATGAAAATATTTCAGATTGTATATGAAGTCAGCACATTGTGCCCCATGATTGCACCAATGTACACAATTATGATTTAATAAAAATTAAAACAAACAAACAAAACTAAACATGAATACTTTTTCTAATATGTTTTTCTACACCCCAGTGGCTCATTCGGCACCTTTCCTGGGATGCACACATTTTCCGTGGAGACATACCTCAGTTACCTAGACTTACATATGTCTAGTTACCACCGGTAACTTCCTTCTACCACTTTGGGTGTACCAGATAGTTAGCACTTGGGAGGCTGCAACAGAGTATCTACCATACCAGCTATAATCACTGGTCAGAAACAGTTGTTTAAAATAACACTGTATCTATCACAGAAGACAATCAGGCTGCCCTTTAGACATGAAAATGGTAATCACTAAGTTTTCACTGCAGAAATTTGCCAGAAAGACTCCTATATTGTAAAGACAAAATTGAAATGTTCTAAACTTAATACATCCAACAGCATTTCTCTCAGGCAGTGATGAATATGAAAAATAGGCTTTTCAAATAATAACTATGAGGATATTCCTTATTTCTCTAACAACTTATTCTTCCTTTG
>CAUYRH010135082.1:0-17954 GCA_963574655.1 Perodicticus potto | reverse complement strand
CCCGGGCCCGCCAAACAACAATGACGGCTGCAACCAAAAAATGGCCGGGCGTTGTGGCGGGCGCCTGTAGTCCCAGCTACTTGGGAGGCAGAGGCAGGAGACTCGCTTGAGCCCAGGAATTGGAGGTTGCCGTGAGCTGTGATGCTACAGCACTCTATCCAGGGTGACAGCTTGAGGCTCTGTCTCAAAAAAAAAAAAAAAGGAAAAATATCATTCACCTAGTTTATTTATCCCTCAAGGTTTACCTCTGGGCTAGGATTGGTGTAGAGCGAGATAGTAATAGAAAAGGCAGCAGCATGTTTTCTTTCACTTTCAGAGAACCTTTAAAAATGATATTTGTGACTCCTGGAATTTTAGTTCAAGCTTTTAAGGTCATAATAAAGCACTCCTTTCTGAAACTACTGAAATTATAAAACTAAATTTTAAGAGATTTGTCTGCCAAAATTTCCACAGTTGAAACAAATATAGAACCTCACACAATAATGACTCATTATTCTGCAAGGAGCTAATTTGCTCTTAGGGAAATGACATATTGGAATAGCTGCCTGAATTATTTTGTAATTATTTTTTTAAAACCAATCTTATCCCACATTTGACATGTGAAAATACTTTTAAAATTTTGTGAAAAGTGTGCAGTTCCAGAATTTCCTCCTCTTCGTATTCTCCTCCCTTCGTCTGTTTTCCCAGCCTGGAAGTTTCTTCCCCCTTCTCGAAGGGGCCAGGCAAGCCCATGCCTTCAGATGCTGCTTTCTGTTAACTCCCCACCCTCCTAGAGCCCACTCGAGCTCTCTTCTCTGTGCTTGCTTTGTCTGAGCACTTGTTCACCATTTTTCCAACAGGATTTCAGTTAGTTGTTCGCCCAAACAGAGTGTTAGCCTTAAAGCGTATTTTGCAGCAATCATACAATGTCATCTCATGTTTGTTTGTTTGTTTGTTTTTATTGTTTGGGATTCATTGAGGGTATAAAGAATTAGGTTACATTGATTGCATTTGTTAGGTCAAGTCCCTCTTATAATTGCATCCTGCCCCTAAGAGTTGTGCCATACATCGTGACTCCCCATCGCCTTACCCCCTACTTGTTCATTCCCCCACCTTGTATTAGCTCATCTACTTCCTTCATATGAGAATTGAGTACATTGGATTCTTGCTTCTCCGTTCTTATGATGTTTTACTAAGAAGAATGTGTTCCAACTCAATCCAGGTTAATACAAAAGATGTAAAGTCTCCATCTTCTTTAATGGCTGAACAGTATTCCACAGTATACATATACTACAGCTTGTTCATCTCATTTTAAATTTAAAAAGCTAATTCATATACTTCTCAATTTTTATCTATTGCAAATAAATAAATTCTAGAGCATAAATGATCATATTACCAAATCAATAACCAAGTGCTGCAAAAAATATATATATTATTAAAAGTATGGGTTTTTATTTTTTCAAATTTAACACCAAGGGAAAAAATAATTCAAATTCTACTTTCAAAAAAGTCATATTTTTAGAGGTATCATTTATTAATTATTATCAGGCTTAATAAGTATTATACGCTCACATTGTGATGTTTGGAATATACAGTCATTTTGAAGAAAGAATTAATATTTTGGTTAGTATTTGGTGACATTTTCAGAAATCAGATATTCACTTCTATTTATATATTTATTTTATTATGTTATTTTATTTTCATATAAAAATATTAAGAGAGTAAAAATGTTTTTATTGCGTGGATAACTAGTATGATGCTTAACTCAGGGCTTTTAGTGTTCTTATCACCAGGATACCGTTCATTGTGCCTGTTCATTGAACAGGATACTGTTCAATGTCTTTTTTTTGAGACAGTGTCTCACTATGTCACCCTCTGTAGAGTGCCGTGGTGTCATAGCTCACAGCAACCTCGAACTCTTGGGCTTAAGAGATTCTCTTGCCTCAGCCTTCCTGGTAGCTGGGACTACAGACACCCACTGCAACACCTAGCTACTTTTTGGCTGCAGTTGTCATTGTTGTTTAGCAGGCCCGAGCCAGGTTCAAACCTGCCAGCTCTGGTGTATGTGGCTGGCCCTAGCTGCTGAGCTACAAGGTGCCGAGCCCTGTTCAATGTCTTTTAAGTGGGGCATTATGGAAGTTCATACTCAGTGTTAGTGTTACAGGCAGGATACTCTTCACTTCATCATGTTTGGTCATACTTTTTTGTTTTGCTTTCCCACTGTGACAATGTTTTTATAAGAGCTGTGAGCTTTAACTTTTGGGTGATTTTACAGGGGTGGTTATCTATTGTGCTGTACTCGGCATAATACACTTTTGAGCATTTCCTGTAGGGCAGGTTCAGTAGTGACAAATTCCTTAGTGTTTGCTTGTCTAGGGGAGAGTGTATAGTTCCTAAATTTATGAAACTTAGTTTGTAAGTATACAAAATTCTTGTCTGGCAGTTGGTCTGTTTAAAAAGTTGGAAAATAGAGTCCTGGTCCTTCTGGCCTGTGAGGTCTCTGCTGAGAAATCTACTGTTGGCTTAATGGATTTTCCTTTGTGGATTAGTTGTTGCTTTCATCTTGCAGCTTGTGGAATTTTCTCCTTCATTGTGACTTTGGCCAGGTTGCTAACTCTGTATTTTGGAGATAGCCTATTTGCTAGGAATCTTCCCAGTATTTGATAATGATCTTGTATCTGAATATCTAAATCTCTGGTGATACCAGGGAAACTTTTTTTCAATAATACCCCAAATAGGTTTCCATTTTTCTTTCTTCCTTCCTTTCTTTTTTTTTTTTGAGAGAGTCTCATTCTGTTGCCCCAGGCTAGGATGCTGTGGTGTCATAGCTCACAGCAACTTCAAACTTCTGGGCTCAAGTGATCCTCTTGCCTCAGTATCCTGAGTATCTGAGACTACAGGCTCCTGCCACAATGTCCATCTGGGTTTTCTATTTATTGTAGAAAAATGAAAGAATGAGGTCTTGCTCTTTCTCAGGCTGGTCTGGAACTCCTGTGCTCCAGCAATCCACTCACCTCTCAGAGTGCTAGGATTACAGACATAAACGACTGCACCCAGCACCAAAATAAATTTTAAATAGATCAAAACTTAAATATAAAAAAGTAACTTCTAAAAAATCTACATAATATTCATATGCAGATGTAAGAAACCCAGAATAGCCAAAACAGTGTTGGAAAGAACAAAATTGAAGACTTTACATTTCCCATTTTCAAAACTTACTACGGAACTATAGAAAGACTATGAGACATGCAAACAAGATTTTTATAAAATATATTTATTGACATATAAATATTAATACCAGGAAATGGATAACTGTCTGGATAACTTGCTGGATAACAGCTGGGCTCTAGTGATCCTCTTGCCTCAACTTCAATTAGCTGGGACTATAGGTGCCCATCACAATGCTCAGCCAACTTGTATTTTTACTAGAGATGGGGTCTCACTCTTGCTCAGGCTGATCTCGAACTCCTGAGCTCAAGCAATCCACCTATGTTGACCTCCCAGAGTGCTAGGGTTACCTATGTGAGTCACCACCCCTGGCTCTTTTTTTATTTTTCTTATTCTCCCTCAGGGATACCTATAATTTATATATCAGTTCACGTGACATAATCCCATATTTCTCTGAGTAATTGTTCGTTCTTCTTTATTCTTTTTTCTGCATCTCTCACTGGGTTAATTTGAAATCCTTGTCTTCAAGCTCTGAGATTCTTTCTTCGGCTTGGTCTAGCTGGTTTTGAAGGTTTCTGCTGTATTTTGAATTCCCTAAGTGACTTTTTCATTTCTTTAAGTTCTATTATATACTTTCTTATGCTGTATATGTCTTTTGCAACTTTAAAAAATTTTTCTTCATGTCCTGAAATATTCTTCTAGCTTCTTTGTGTTGGTTTTCAACTTTCTTTTCAATTCCATTCATTTCCTTTGCCATCTGTATTCTGAATTCCACTCTGACATTTTAACAACTTCCTTCTGGTTGGAGTCCATTGCTGTAGATCTGTTGTGATCCATTGCAGGTTATCAAATTAACTTGTTCTTTAATGTTGCTACAATTCTTTTGCTGGTTTCTTCTCATCTGAAACCTCTTCTCTTGGCTTAGGGCCGATAGGTTTGCAGTGCACCTGCTCTTCCTTGCTGGGATCTCACCTATTTAGTGGAAAAGAGAGGTCCGTACATGGCACTTTTATGACCTACTTTGGAGGATTCACCCAGTAGGAAAGAGGCAGAGAGAGATGTGCTGAGAATCTGTAATTCAGCTGTCCTGTGTTGTCTCATTCCCCCGAGAGAGTCACCATCCAAGCCAGTGCTGGATGATCATTGCATGGAGTGGTAGGTTATTCCTCAGCTGCTGTTGGAAGCAAAAATGGGGAACTGGGTGAGTCCCTCCACACATGGGTTGGTATTGTGGGAGATTGCTCTGCCCAGGTCTCCTACGGTGATGGCAGTGGCAGCTGTGCAAGGCTATCTAGGCAGTAGTCGTTGGTGTCAGGGCTGGAGTGATTCCTTCCACTTAGGGCCAGGAGCAATAGTGGTTCACCTAATGGGTTCCTGGAGGAGCTTGGATCATGGGGGCAGTTCCCACCCAGGGAGCAAGTGAGAGTCACAGGGGCAAGGCTGCAGGGCTGGGTCCCTGGGCAGCTGCGGGTCTCCCCCTGCCCAGGTCCCAGCAGGGCAGTCACCATGGGATTTCTCAGGTGGTGTAAGTGGTGCTTTTTCTGCTCAAATCCCCTGTGAGGGGGAGGGATGCTTAGATCCCAGTCATGGGGTGCACAAAGCATCTGTTCTCCCTGCTCCCTTCCTGGCCCTACTGGACCAACGAGGAGGCCGTTATGGTAAAGCCAAGCCCATGTGGACCAGGCAGTCTGGGTCTGAATGCTCTGAATGGCATCAGTTGCAGCAACCTGGGATCGGAAGCCACCAGGTCCCTGCTGTGCCTACTCTTTGGTACCAATGTCACTATACAGACTCCCAGCAGCTCACTGATCAGTCCAGAGGTCTGCGGTGGTGGTGGGGATTCCTCACATCCCAGGCTGCAGTGTCCGTGGGGGCAGCATGGAGTCCCAGGGCTCTGTCCTCCTGTTCTCCACACGTGGATGCTCCCCAGGTTCCTCTGCTCTTGTTGAATGGATCACCCTGTCTCCCTCTCATTCAGTCTGAATGTCCCCTGTCCTCTGTCTTCTAATGATTCATGATGCTGTCTCCCAAAAGGCCCATTCATAGATGGTCATCTACCTGAAACCTTTTATCCTCTTCTTGAGAGAGGTGTATACATGCTGCTTCTAGTTCCCCATCTTGTCCCAATTTATGTTTGAAGAGCAACAGTAGAAAATCCAAGAATTTTTGAAGAATAAGTTGTTTTCAGGAATTTTGCTTCATAGCCAAGAGCCAAAAACTTGCTCCCCCATGCAACAACCCCCTCTACTTTATTTTTGGTTCATTTATGGCTACATTTTAAAAAAAACTTTGATATATTCTCATACACATATCCCCACACAAACATAGAGAACTTGTAAAACTGCTACCATATTTGGTAAGCTTTTTTCTCATGAATTATTATATTTCTCTTTCTTTTTAGCTTCAAAATATTAATTGAAAATCTAGTTTTGATAACTGCAGAGTTTCATTATATGGACTTATTCTGCTATAATTTTTATACAGCTGTTTCTTATTTTAAATATCCAGATAGTTATCCATTCCCTGGTATTAATAGTTATACGTCAATAAACATCTTTTATAAAAATCTTGTTTACACGTCTCATAGTCTTTCTGTAGCTTTGTAGGAAGTTTTGAAAATGGGAAATGTAAAGCCTTCAATTTTATTCTTTTTCAACCTTGTTTTGGCTTATATCTGCATATGAATGTTATATAGGTTTTTAGAAGTTACTTTTTTATATTTAAGTTTTGATCCATTTAAAATTTATTTATGTGCTGTGCGTGGTGGCTCATGCCTATAATCCTAGCACTCTGGGAGGCCAAGCCAGGTGGATTGCTTGAGCTCAAGAGTTTAAGACCAGCTTGAGAAAAAGCAAGACCCTGTCTCCACTAAAAATAGAAAAACTAGCTAGGCATTGTGGTAGGAGCCTGTAGCTTCAGATACTCAGGAAGCTGAGGCAAGAGGTGTGAGCTATGACACCACAGCACTCCACCCTGGAGCAATAGAGTGAGACTCTGTCTCCAAAATAAAAAAAAATTATTTTAGTAATTGGCTTGAGGTAGATATCTAACTCTATAATTTTCCCTAAGTAACTAATTTTCTCAGTTTCATTTAAACACTCTGATACCTTTGTTCTTATACAGTTTATTACATATTCTTTACTGATTTTAAATAGGGACCTTATCAAATATGAAATTATTTAAATAAAGAAAGACTTAATGGGCTATTCTTTTACTTCATAAAATAAATTTCATTTTACTTTACCGATTAATGAATTCTTGGTAATACCCATCTTACACCAACCAACTTTGCCTTGGAAATTTAACCTTATCTGTGGTATGTGTTGGGTTGGCTCAATCATCAGGTTTCCTTTCTCCCTTTTTTCCCTTCTTCCAGGAGTGAAGTTGGCGTATGTCCATGATGACTCGGAGAGCCTTGCTGATGACTTTACAATCCAGTTATCGGATGGGAAACATAAGATATTTAAAACCATTTCAGTAGTGGTCACCCCCGTTAATGATGAGAAACCAAAGCTGACCAAGTAAGCTACCTGAAAAGAGTCCCTTTCAGATTTTTATAAAATTCTATGCAGTCTGGAATATTAGGTGTACGCACAGTGTGTCTCTCAAGGAAGCAAGTCTTTGACAACACCTGCCAATCACAACTTGTCCCTCTCACTCAGGCACCTAGAACCTGTAGAGCAAATGTTAATATAACTTCTCCTTAACAATTAGTCCTTCAATTACTAGATTTTCTTCTAAAAGATCTGATTATTTATAAAAAATAAGAATGACAAGGTACAGTATTTTAATAGTCTACTAAATTTTTTTTTTTTTTTTGAGACAGAGCCTCAAGCTGTCACCCTGGATAGAGTGCTGTGGCATCACAGCTCACAGCAACCTCCAATTCCTGGGCTCAAGCGCGTTTCCTGCCTCTGCCTCCCAAGTAGCTCGGACTACAGGCGCCCACCACAACGCCCGGCCATTTTTTGGTTGTAGCCGTCATTGTTCTTTGGCGGGCCAGGGCTGGATTCGAACCTGCCAGCTCAGGTGTATGTGGCTGGCGCCTTAGCCCGTTGAGCCACTACTAAAAATTTAAATACACACATATACACATAAACATTTCTGCACATGTGCACCAAAGAACTATCAATATATAGATTCGACTACAGTGTAAAAATATTAGCTGCAAACAGTCCTTATAATGGGTTTGGTTAAACTGTGAACTAAGAATGACTGAGGGAAACATATGAACCCACTTCTTTCATTGTCTTGGTACTTTTTGTCCACCAGCCCTTTACTATGTTCCATAGAGATCAGCATCCCCTGCCTCCTCGTGTCAAAATGATCACTTCCTAAACTTCTGAGCTGATGTTATTAATCGTCAATTTTCTTAGTATCTCCCTGGGCTGTTGCTCAGAGTTTGATCATAGAGTACAGGGTCTTCGTAGATTGTATTTCCATAGCTCCGGTCATTTCTTTCATCGCTGGCGGCTGTGCAGAACTGTACAGAACTTCACAGAAGTTCACAGAACTGTACAGAACCCACACTTCTCTGTTGCTAGACATAGAGAAGCATCTGGTTCTTGGTACCTCCTTGAGGACTTTCCCTCTTTATTCACTGGTGCTGCAGCAAGAGGCACCTTGGGGACAGTCTGGGTTTTTATCAGGAAGTAAACGACTTCCTGAAAACATACAACCTTTCAAAGCCTCCCCATGCTGCAGAAAAGAGCCTGAAACAAGTCCCTTCCCTATCTGCCATCTCTCCTGCTGTGGCCTATGGGAACAAAGGTCCTTTACCTGAATCCCAAAGAATTCAGTTATCCCAATTTTTCTCAGAAAGAAAGCTGTAAAGTGGGACAGAGTTAAGCCACGTGTGATGACCAGACTGTGCCTGAGAGCTGTAAATACAGGTCGAAGGAGACGCCTCCCCCATTAGGTAAGACCAGAGGACATGCCGCCTAGGCGGAGAGAGCAGCAGCCCTGGAGAGGACCCAGAACCCTCGGCAGCAGCAGCTCTCTGCCCCTGCCTGCTGTTCCAGAGACCAGCAGCGAGGTCGGCAGGTGCAGCACTGGGAAAAGATGAATCTAGAAAGAGAACATCTGCTGCCAGAATGTTACCTGGGAGAGAAGTGATTAGAGGGCCACAAATTACCTAAAGATCACCCAACTCAGAATGGGGTATGTCCAAGAGTACTGAAACACCTGTAGATGAGTCACTGCATCTCTTCAAGTAGGTTTCCGTCTGTAAAAATAGAACAATTATACCTGGCTCATTTGGCTCGGCACCCTTAGCTTGGTGAGTAGGGCGCTGGCCACATACACCGAGGCTGGCAGGTTCGAGCCTGGCCTGGGCCAGCTAAACAACAATGACAACCGCAACAGAAAAATAGCCAGGTGTTGTGGAAGGCACCTGTAGTCCCAGCTACTTGGGAGGCTGAGGAAAGAGAATCGCTTAAGCCCAAGAGTTTGAGATTGCTGTGAGCTGTGACGCCACGGCATTCTAACCAGGGGGATATAGTGAGACTTTGTTTCAAAAATAAATAAATAAATAAAATCACTGGCTCATTTACTTCATGAAGCTGTGCTGTGAGTGTCAAATGGAATATTGGAATCCAAATCATTTTATAACATAAACTATAACCAATAGAACTGTACAGTTCTATACATGTAAGTAATTAGAAGTAGCTGGTGACCTCATCCCATACTCATTAGTGCTGATTCATTGTCTTTTCAGATTTGCAAAGTAGGTGGGACTATTTCATGTGTCTGAGTAATCACCTCCAGTACTTAGGATACTGAAGAGCATTCCATAATTGTTGGAGGTGGAAAAGTGTAATAGTTGCTAGGAGTGCCCTGAGAAAGTAGTACCTTCTATGTTCATACAAACCCAGGCATTTTCCTTTTCACAGGAAGGCTGAAATCGCAATAAATATGGGGGAAACTCGTGTTATTTCTAGCGCTGTTCTCTCAGCCCGAGATGAAGACTCGCCCAGGGAGAAGATTTACTATTTATTTGAAAGGCTTCCTCAACACGGGCAACTTCAGCTTAAGGTTAGCAGGCTTTTACTTTCATTTCTCCAAAAGTTGATGTAATACATTTTCTCAGTATACACATTTCTACAATTGAATTTAGTCTGTAACAACCATATTTTAACCAGAAGTAGAAACTTTTCCTGCCCTAGGGTGAACGCATGCTGTTCTAAATTTTCTTAGCCAGGGTAAATTCAACCAATATCAAGGTTCTTCATTGCCTGCTTCCCACTAGGGCTTTTCTTAAATTCTGAGAGAGGAAGAAAAAAAGTTGTCTGGTTTCTGAGTAGAATCCAGCATCTTTGAGAAGCCTTCGTTTTTGCCAGAATTTTGACTTAGGATCCACGTCACTTTCATCTTTAGCATCTATCATCTCAATCATAAAACTTGTTTAGTTCTATAATCTCTTTCTCTCTCTCTTCCAGCTAAGTTCCAGGCCGTTCTCAGGGACATGAACAATTTAATTATTCTTTCATGAGAGCCAGGCCTAAGGAAATTTGGAGGGGCCGCCTCTAGCTCTTCCTCCCTGTAATGGTTCCTGTTAAGGTGCTCTCTGAGTATCCCCACCTCCTCCTTCTCAATGATCTGCTGCAGTGAGCAGCTTTTTCATTTCCCTCCCAATTGTCATCTTCCTTCCTGAGCAGGGACAATCCTTATCTGTTCTCCATGGAGACAGCTCACTCAGCAAATAATATACCAAATTCTTCTGCAGTCTACCGAGATGACCTTCAGTGTTGAAGGTCTGGTGCCTCCTGCCCCTGGCTACACCAGAGCCCTCATGCGAAGGCTTGGATGGGCAATGTCTTGAATCCAAAGTCAACACTGGAGAAGACTTCATGTGGGGTGTCATCCCACCCTAATAACATCTGCAGATTTTAACAGCTTCTGTATCTGAATCCAAGAAACTGCATGACATAATAAAATAATATTCTTGGATTTGTGTATAGTCTAGAAATTACATGCTTTACTGGAAAGCAAATAAGCATGAAAATATTAAAGGACATTAGGGTATTGTCCGCTGGACTCTGCTACTAACTCTTCCAATAGCTTGTTGTGTGGTCTGATAATACCTTCTTGTTTCACACTATCCCTGGAATAGGAAAATTTCAGTCAGATTTAGATTGTGCCTCACACGTAGGGTTTAGCCCAACATGAGTTATAGATCAGTCACTTGGGAAGATCCATTGAGAAATCAGTCAAAAAATCTGTTTGAATGGTGAATTAAGACTAGCAACCACGACCACCAACCATCCCCAATGCGATTATTTGAGAGAATGCTTAACTTTTAATCAGTGTAGTGGGCACAGTCTTAGAAAAGCAGCAAGGATTCATTCTATGTGAAACAGCTTGATTGTTGTAGGCTGTAGGCACCATAGAGAATCAGAATGAAGAGCAATCACTGGTTTAAATTGAGGTACAGCTGTGTCCTTATTTCATTTCAAAGAGTAATGAAGCAGAAATGCAGTGAGAGCTCACACATTTGGGTAGCTTGGGAACTGGACTGTTTTAGATAAGTGAAAGTCCAGATGGGTCCAGGTTCCCAGCATGGCTCCACACAGTTCTCTCCCAGCTCCCTAGCAGTTCTCCGAGTCTTTCTGAGACCCGGACTCCTGACCTCCTAGACTCCTCCAAGGGCTGTTTTTTTCTGGTTGACTTTTCTTAGTTTTCCTCTCCTTGAGTCTGAATCTTCTTTTCTTCCTCTTTCTGCGTCACCCAGTGATTCCATCAATCAAACTCACACTTGGCGATGCAAATAATGAATTAGAATTACATGGAGATGAGAGAGAGCAAAAGATATCTATCTTCTTCTGTATTTACTTTTTCAGACAGGATTAAGAAAGGAGAAAGTTAAATAGAATTGCTGGTTGTCCAGTTGAAAACCTGAAAATGAATTGGTTTTGAAAATTTTATTTGTAAATAGTCCTCATGACAGAAACAAAGACTGAGCTTAATTATTATGATATAATTAACTTTTATTAAGTAGGCACTGAGGTGGAACATAAGTCCACAAACATCAGATGGGCAAAAACATTTAAGAGAAAGAAACTTTATCAAGTAGCAAGACATAAAGGGTAACACATGGGGAGAGAAAAGAACAAGCTCTTTTACCAGAAACTGGGAGTCCATGGAATAATGTACCAAGGGAAATTAAAAGAAAATGATTTAAATTCATCTTTTTTATCTCTTAAACCAGATGAGAAGAGAGCAAGATAATATGTACATGTATTATGTAGTAAATTTAAGGTGCCGTTTTCCTTGAATTATGTTGAGTGACTTTTCATGAGCTATTTCTAGGGAAATAACCTTAAGAGAATAATAATAGGATTATTAATAAGATACACATTTATTATTACTTTTTCTAATGCTATCATTTGTTAGCCAGCCCTCTCAGTTTAAGAACCTTTTAAAATTTAAAATGCCACAATTTCTGTACTAAGCTTTGTGAGGTTGGCTTACTTTTAGAAGATGCTGATAAAAATAATATATGATATTTGCAGTTCATATGTTTTTCTGAGTTAGGATATAAATGCAGAGAGTGATAGCAATCGTGATCATTTTCTTTGGGCTTTAGTAAGGCCATAAAATGTATTGAACAGTAAACGCCTCCATTTTATTTTTGTTTTATCTATATCAGATAAGCCCCATAACAAATCACTTTGAAAAAAATAAGTATGATTAGTTGTCCAATGATATGAACTAAAAAAAAAAAAGGGTACTCTAAAGGAAACACATTTAATTTCTAAAGAACTCATTCCAGCAGCTCAATTACCCACCTGCTCTCATTAATTGGAATATTTAATCAGCTATGATTGCTCATGATAAATACCTTGGAAATAGAAATGTCGCTGTTTTTCCCCATGACTTTGGTTGAATCTGTTTTTTGTCCAAGAACTTAAATTATTTTAATATATTTCTTTGAAAAGAAAAGATAATGTAAAATGGCTATAAGTAGTCTGAGATTTTTCTGAAATGTCATTTCTACTGGAGAATTTCCGGGGATATGGAAAATGTCGGCTAACACAGCTTGGGGGAAAAAATGTCATGGGCAACTGCTAATTCTGGCACCTTTCAGACAGGGAGGGACTGGGTCCCTCTGTATGCTGGCATGAAATGCACTCAGGAGGAAGTGGATCTGAACTTGCTGAGGTACACACATACCAGGACAATGGATTCCCAGAATTGGGATAGCTTCACCTTCTACCTTTGGGATGGCAACAACAGGTCACCTGCTTTTGACTGTCACATCACCATCAAGGACATAGGAAAAGGTAAAGGTGTGTCTACCAAGGTTTACTAGGATCAATTTTTGTAACAGAAGAGCTGGAATAAGTATTCTATATGTGTTTTTTCTGCCTCCCTTTCTGTCTCCCTTCTTTCCTTTCTTCCTTCCATCCTTCATCCCTGAAATTCTACCATTTATGTTTAGATTCTTTGGCTCCTTACCTGTTGTGCCTGAGATCTATGAAGATGATAAGAGTAGTCAATGCATTTGTTATTTTCAGTATTTCAGAAAGCATATTGGAAATCCAGCCTTGCTTAGAAAATGGCTGGACAGGCTACATTAACTGTTAGGAATTTTTTTGCTTTCAGTAAAATTATACCAAATTGATATAGTAACTCTGGTTCTATTTATAAGAAGTGCTCAATCACTTAAAAATGGAGTTTCAAAAGAAAACTCTCTCTAGTGTAATTTTTAAAAATAAAATAAATACATTTTAAAATGTTAAAATAACAAAAAGAAACATTGTCATTGAAAGGGCTGGAAGTTGTTGCTCTTTTCACTTTTGAAGGTGCTGATGTACACTTTTTAGGGATAAAGGAAAACCCTATAAGATAACAAACTTCTCTTGAATTAATCAAACAGAATTATTTGTATAATACACTTTTGTAGCTTTTAAATGGTGGGTGGGGTAAAGTTTAGAAAACAAAGTTCATCAAGGGAGAGTTTAAGCCCTTAATGCCCAACTGCCATGAGCACACCATAATTCTGTTTATAGCTTATGTAATGAGGGCAAGCAAATATCATAGCTTATTCACCTATATAGCCCAGGCACTGGGTGGTCCTGAACCTAGTGTCTTAGATCCTTAGTACATGTTTGACTTACTGAAGGCTTTCCATTTTTACCTGGGCTGCCAGGAAACTCAGAGCTAAGTTAGGTGCCTAAGTTCAATTTTTAAAAAATCGAATTGCAAGTGTGGTAGAATTGCAGTTGTCTTAAAATTTCTTCAAAAATTTCTGCTGTCTAATAATACATTTTATTTGCTCATTTCCTGGTTGTAAACCCTGTTCCTTGATGATATCTAATCAGTGACTTAAAGATAAAATAGATGTTACTGTACTCATTTATTTCTCTCTTCAAAAAAAAAAATGTTCATCATAAGTATATATCCAGGCAAAATGTAATAGCAAGAATATATTAGAGCAGACAACTAACATCTTAGGGTAGGCTGTCTTCACAGTGGCTTAGCACAGTGTCATTTCACAGTGATGTAGGAGAGCTCTGTCCTACACCATCACTGAGAAACTCTTTTATTTAGAAACTCCCTCGTCTATATCTCTGAGGTCTCTCAGGAAGTGGGATGTGGAGGAAAATCAAAGGATCTCATGGACTAGCCTTGAAGGTGGTGACTGTCTTTGGTACACATTCCACTGGCTGGGTCATGGTCACGTTCCACATTAAGGGAGGCTGGCTGGGCTCTAGGAAGAAAGGAAAACAGGCTGATCAGTGTGCCTCACCAGACTCTGCCATAATTGCCACATGATCATTTTTCAAAATGATTTTGAAAGCCTATTTTTTTGAGACAGAGTCTCACTTTGTCACCCTCAGTGGAGTGCCGTGGCATTGTAGCTCATGGCAAACTCCAACTTTTGGGCTCAAGCAATTCTCTTGCCTCAGCTTCCTGAGTAGCTAGAACCACAGATCCCCGCCAGAATGCCTGGCTGCTTTTGTTTTTTTCAGAGACAGGGTCTTGCTGTAGCTCAGGCTGGTGTCAAACAGGTGAGTTCAGGCAATCCACCTACCTCGGCCTCCCAGAGTGCTGGGATTACAGGCATGAGCCACTGCGCCTGGCCTAACATACATTCTTTTAAAAATATATGATGAACACTTGTGCAATCATCTCAAAATTCAAGACTAGAATATTAACAATAATAAACATCTTCCCACATTCTGTTCTCATCCTCCAGAGAAAACCACCATCTTAAATTTTGTATTATTTTCTTTTGCTCACATAACTAATAAAGGTTAATAAATGACATTTGTGTTTTGCATGTAGCTGTAGTTCATTCATTCTACTGCTGTATGAATTAGATAGTCTACTGTATGAATTAGACCACAGTTTCTTCATATCTTCACCTTTTGAAAAGGTCTCCAGTGGTTTCTATTACAAGCAGTGCTGCAAGGACCACTCTGCTATGTGTTTTCTGGGGCATAAGCACAAGCATTTTTTTGTTACATACACAACTGAGGTGGACTCACTGGCTCACGGAATAAGTGAATATCCAATGCATTACAAAATAATACCAAATTATGTACCAACTTACACTCCTTCCAGAATTCTATGCAAGAGTCTCTTGTTCTTCTTTCAACACTTAGAACAGTCAGACTTCCACCTCTTTGCCAATCAAAGAGTTATGAGATGGTAACTTATTATAATCTTGCTTGCTAATGAGATTGAACATTTTTTATATCCTTATTGGCCACATATGTTTCCTCTTCTGTGAAATATCTGCTAATGTCTTTGGCCTAATTCTAATATTTTTCTTTTTTTTGCAGTTTTTGGCTAGGGCTGGGTTTGAACCTACCACCTCCAGTATATGGGGCCGGTGCCTTACTCCTTGAGCCACAGGTCCTACCCTGGCCTAATTCTTTTAGTAATGATGTAATAGTTACATAAACCTTGCTATGTTATGTTAATTTTGGGTTTTGCCCAGTTTGACCTTTGTCTTCTACCTTTGCTGGGAACATTATGTATTTTTTCAATGTGGTTCGTAACTACTACCTCTTCTTCCACAGGAGATATTGTCATCTTCACAAAACCACTTGTGGTATCTAAAGGTGACAGAAGTTTCTTGACAACCACCACTCTCTTGGCTGTGGATGGAACAGACAAGCCTGAGGAACTGCGCTATGTCATCACCTCCCCCCCACGATACGGACAGGTGGAATATGTTCACTGCCCTGGAGTTCCCATCGCAAGTTTCAGCCAGATGGACGTAGCTGTGCAGATGGTTTGCTATGTTCATAAGAGCAAGGCAGCTGTCCCCAGTGACGTGTTCAGGTGAGCTCCATGGAAACTGTTCTGAACCCACTCCTTGGATTAGTACTTAGGAAGAAAAAAGGCTGGGCATGGTGGTTCATGCTTATAATCCTAGCACTCGGGGAGATTAAGGCAGGAGGGTCACTTGAGCTCAGGAGTTCAAGGCTAGCCTGAGCAAGGATGAGACCTGTCTGTACAAAAAATAGAAAAATCAGCAGGGCGTGGTGGTATGTGCCTTTATTCTCAGCTACTTGGGAGGCTGAAGCAGGAGGGTTGCCTAAGCCCAGGAGTTTAAGGTTTCTGTGAGCTATGATGGTGCCAGTACACTCCAGCTAGGGTAAAGGGGTGAGACCATGTCTCAAAAAAGAGAGAGAGAGAGAGAGAGAAGGAGCTACGTTAATGTGTTGTACTATAGTAATCATTTTACTATCCACACACGTTTATCCTATAACATCAGGTTGTATACCTTAAGTTTATCCAATAAATTTTATTTATTTTTTTTTAGAAAAAGAAAGGAGGGGGAAAAAAGTGGAATCCTTTCCCAACTCTGGTATAGCCGTGCTTTTCTTGTTTTGCCTAGAAGGTGCACAATGAAAAGGTGCAGCGAGTCTAGACATTAGGGCCTGTTATTGAAAAATAAATGCAATAAGCAGACCCAAATACAAGTTCTTCAATGAGGAGAAATGTGAAGAGCCAAGGGCCTCAGCTAAAGAGAGACATAAACAAGTAATTTCCCTCTTTGGGGTATGTTTGTCTATAGAGGAAAAGGCATTTATTAGTAAACATTTGGCATAAACAGACACTGCCTTTTGACACAATGTGTTCCAGCAACTATATCATAAATCATGTTGTCATAGAATGGATCATATTTCCCCACAGAAACAATGTTATAATTGGGGGCTGTGCACCTGTTCAAAGATTCTGTATCAAATAAATCACTGGAATGAGTAACAGTCTGGTGGAAAGCCACAGATACAACATTAATGAAAGTCCACATTCGTTTAAAATATGGAAATGGGTTTCAAGTCATGTAACACGAGAGCAACTCTGGAAGATCTGTAATCAAGCAGTCCTCAACGCTGCCCAAGCTCGAGGCCCTAAACAGAAATACAGATCCCGGGGCCAAAGATGAGGACCAGGGAATATTAGATGAGACTTTGAGGGAACCACGGTACTAATCCAATTTTGAATTTTACCCTTTCAGAAGGCCCTGAGAGCATTCACTGTGTCTGCCATACACGCAAGCTTTTGGCTCCTGGGGTACAATTTTCACCATGGTCACAATACAAGCTTCTAAAGCGTGCTATAAAATGACACAAAAGGGCACACGCCTATATTATTCAACGGGTTCCCATAAACTATCGAGTATTACCGATACACCCAGGTTCAAATACCTACCACTATCCTCGCTTATATATTTTGCCTATCTAAATCAGCATGTCTGCTATGACAAACACTGTTGAAAGGTCAGCAAAGATGATTCATTTTGCCTTTTTAGCATTTAAAATGTTTTCTGAAAGCTGATTTGAATAGTTCAACTGTTAAACTAGGAAAGGTAAACTAATACTTTCTTCTTTTTCTCTAGATAAATGTTCCTCAACAAGCAGATAATAATTTCATTGATCAATATCTTTCCCAATTCAGCACTTGAGTGTAGCTAGGCACTAATTAAAACATTAAGAGTAGGGATTCCTTTTCAGCTGGTTCTTTTGTTAGTTAAGTAGTATGGTATACTCGTTAAGGCAATCACTCACAAATCTATGGCCTTCATCAAGTTATACAACCTTCTGTGAAATGAAATGAGGTCTCATAGGCTTGCTGGGACCCTTACATGAGCTTATGTATTAAAGTTCTTAAAATAATGCCAGGAACATAGGAAGAACTATATCAGTGTGACCTGTGAAATCAATATCATGATTACTGTTATTATTGTCATTATTTATTATGTTCTGCCCTTGGCCCCCTTCTTACCGTGGATCTTTATTAACACCAAGCATGATCTTGAAGCAGGAAAGTTACAGAGAAGAGCAATGATGGTTCTTCTTTTCCTGTTTGCTAATGAAGGCTGGTGGTTCTTGGCTTAATACACGTATACCAGATCCAGGGCTTTTAATTTTACACTTGTTTCTGGAACTTACTTCTCTCCATTCCTACTTCCCTCAGTCAATACCCACAGGACAGTCTGCTGAAGACACTAATGACTTTATTGGAGAAACCAGTGATCTTGCTGGAGAAGCCAAAGAATGAATGTGTAAAAGACGTTGAGAAATTGGCTCGGCACCTGTGGCTCAAAGGGCTAAGGCGCCAGCCATGTACACCTAAGCTGGCAGGTTCGAATCCAGCCTGGGCCCGCCAAACAACAATGACGGCTGCAACCAAAAAATGGCCAGGCATTGTGGTGGGCTCCTGTAGTCCCAGCTACTTGGGAGGCGGAGGCAGGAGACTCGCTTGAGCCCAGGAATTGGAGGTTACTGTGAGCTGTGATGCCACAGCACTCTATCCAGGGTGACAGCTTGAGGCTCTGTCTCAAAAAA
>CAUYRH010135076.1:0-45063 GCA_963574655.1 Perodicticus potto | reverse complement strand
CTACAGGCGCCCGCCACAACGCCCGGCCATTTTTTGGTTGCAGCCGTCATTGTTGTTTGGCGGGTCTGGGCTGGATTTGAACCCGCCAGCTCAGGTGTACGTGGCTGGCGCCTTAGCCCGTTGAGCCACAGGCGCCGAGCCAGTTTTTCTATTTTCAGTCTGAATCTGTGTTTGGGCAGAGCCCTTGGATACCGAGGGTCAGCTATACATTTCTTTATTTTTTAATTAGTGATTATTATTATATTAATCATATTAATGTTATGAATAATAATTATTTTTTTGAGACAGAGACTCACTATGTTGCCCAGGCTAGAATGCTGTGATGTCAGCCTAGCTCACAGCAACCTCTCCCATGTAGCTGAGACTACAGGCACCCACCCAGCCTAACTAATTAGGTACCCACCTAACCTAGCTAATTTTTCTATTTTTAGTAGAAATGAGACCACACCCTTGCTGAGGCTGGTCTTGAACTACTGAGCTCAAGCGATCCTCGCATCTCTTGTCTCCCAGCATGCTAGGATTACAGGCGTAAGCCACCGCGCCCAGCCCTGTACATTCATTTAATATTTTCCCAGTGAGGTGTTAGGTAGAGGAAGTGGAGAAGAAGCAGACCAGACTTGAGATTTAGGTGGGGCAGTTTAAAAAACCAGCTGAGCTGGGCACTGGCTCATGCCTGTAATCCACGCAACGTTGGGATTTGTGGGTGGAAATCCAAGGGGAACAAGCCAGGTGGACACCTGAGCTCAGGAGTTCAAGACCAACCTAAGATCGAGATCCCATTTTTTAAGAATAGCTATGCATTCTGACTTGAGATTTGAGGTTGCTGTGTGCTATGATGCCATGGCACTCTACTGAGGGTGACAAAGTGAGAGTCTGTCTGAAAAAAAAAAAAATAAAAGACCAGCTGATTTTTCTACAGGTAACAAGAGAAAGTTCACCCATGGAGATTTCTCCATAGACCATTGCTGGCCTTACTGACAAGGGGCACATATTTTGATAGACTATACCAGCCTTGGATGTTAAGGACTAGGAATTCTAAGTAGGGCAAATGCAAAAGCCTGGGGTGATTTAGAGGTCACAGACTGAAAGGGGATTAACCTGCTAGAAAGCAATTAAGTAATCTCCCAATTGCCAGGAACACTATGGCAGTAATAATGAACTTCCTTGAGCAAGGTGGGAATACTTTACATTATATAAACTCTTTAGGGAGAAAGGCACATGTCACAGCGGTACACAACTTTTTTCTTATGGTCTCTCTTAGAAGTAGTGCTGCATCTTAATTTTTTAGAGTGGCAGTGCTGAAAGTGTGTGTTCCACAATGGTATTGCCACTGCCTTGGTGGTTTCATTGGCTACCCCCACCTTTCTCCAGATTAAGGCAGCCTCATATTCCTCATATGCTTGGTTTTCCTCTAGAGTCTGTGTTACTTAGCTCAGTTATGCTGAGCAGCTAATTATTTGCTAGGATAGTTTATCAGCTAGTAATGAAGAAATTTTGAAACTTTGGAATTTTTGAGGTTTGGGAAGGGAAAGGATGGACTGTTTTCAAGTGCCCTCCTACCTTGCTCAGTTGCTAAGACTCTTAAGACTTTATACCCCAAGGATTCTCCCTGCCTCAGGCCACCTGGCCTGTGAACATGTTTTGCCCTCCCTGAAGATAAAGCAAAATCTTTTTTTCCTGCCAGTGGCAGCTGGCACAGATTCAGTAGTACTGCTCAAAATCATCTCTAGCTTTTTCCTTACTTTCTAGAAAGTCCCTTAATATTTTGTAGTCCTTTCTGGAATCCTTTTAGGGAATACATGGGAAAACTTTAAGAAATGGCCGCACTGGCTTGGCGCCTGTAGCTAGGGCGCTGGCCACATACACTGGGGGGCTGGTGGATTTGAACCTGACCCAGGACCTGCCAAACAACGACAACTGCAACAACAACAAAAAACATAGCTGGACATTGTAGCAGGCGCCTATAGTCCCAGCTACTTGGGAGGCGAGGCAAGAGAAAAGCTTAAGCCCAGGAGTTTGAGGTTGCTGTGAGCTGTGACGCTACAGAACTCTCTACAGCGCTCTATGGAGGGTGACATAATGAGACTCTGTCTCAAAAAAAAGAGAAAGAAATGGCAGCACTGAGCACCTTGCTGACTGTAGGACTAAAGTCCCTGGTGTGCATGTCCCACATGAAAGATGAGTGTTCATCATCTCTGTTGGGAACTGAAGAAGCTTGGTATGGTTTGCAAAGTTGCATACAGACTTTGCTGGTCTGTAGTGTCTGTGACTAGAGCAAGAAGCCGCTTCTCAACTTGAGAAAATACTGTGATGATTAGACATTATGTAGGCTGTACACCATCGTAGCTGCTGTATGATGTGATTCGTGTAGTCTGCTGAGATAAAGGGACCCAGAGACCTTATGGCATTAAAGGATTGGATGTGTTTAGTATGTGTTTTAACCTGTGCAGAGAACAACAAAGATAAGGTTGCAGAGGGGAATGTTCCAACCTTTAATTACAAAGATTCCAGATCCAGAAGGGAAAGTGGTATGTTAGTCATTGTATTCTCTCTGCTGGGCCCTTCCTCTTAGTTGCTCTTTCGGACAGATACTGTCCTAAAGTGTGGCACTTCCTTTGTTGTGGGATCAGATAGGAGATTCTAACCATTGAGTTCATTTTGCACCTCCAAACCCCACTAGATCTTTCTGACCAGTTCTGCTTACTTTCTCACTTGGGAAAGAAGATAGGAAATAAATTGCCTTTGCTATCACTGTAGCAAAACTCACTTATTTAGGCAAAGAATGGCAGTATGATTTGATACCTGGGAGTTGTTTTTGTCACTGAAACTGTGGATTAGCATAAAGATAACAGTGTGGGTTGCTCAGGATGCTTTTGTGTACATTTCCTCACAGCCTTTGGGGTCATAAAAACTGTTTTGTGCAAAGACTTCATGCTCATTGTACAGCTGAGTACAAGCCCCGAGCCTCATGGCAAGTAATCAGCCTCAGCCAGAGCTGAGGTTTCATCGTATTTTTGGATTCCACGTAGAGTCCCTTTCAATGGCTAGTATTTTCTTTCTTTCTTTCTTGTCTGTCTGTCTTTCTTTTTCATTTTTGGATGTGCACATTTTTATAGTGTAATCCCAAGATGGGCATTATTGGACAGGCAGTTCCTTATTCTGTAAAGAATAGGGGTTCCCCTTGCATCTGACTTCTGACGGAGGGCTACTTTCCCGATCTCTGCTGCATAGATCCCTCTTCGTGCCAGCTGTGACTTTAGAGGAACACATTAATTTTATTGTTATAATTTCAACCATTACCTTTTCTTTAAGGCACGATAGAGATAAACTATTTAAGACATGAATGTGTATCAACTTAAAATAATAGCATGTGGAGTATCTGGATCTAGCAAATAATTTTAGGGTATTATGCAAATTAATGATGCTTCTATTGTCAGTTTTTCTTCCCTTGTAAATTGTAAAGTTGGACCTGGTAGGACCAGAGAGATTGCCATTCAACGTGTTACAGTTGTCCTAGAGTCTTTGGGAAAGTTTGCTACATTTGTGTGTGTATAGTCTGTGAGATGAATGTAGTCATCTGGTCTTTTTGGATCCTGGTGCCTATAAGAATGTCCGGTACTTACACATTTGGATGAATGAATCCAGGAAGTTACAGCAAATGCTTTCTCCTCTGACTTCTCTGGTCCTCTCCCTTTGTCTTTCACCCCAGTCCTTACCAGTTCACTTTGAAGTTTCGTTTCTTAATTTAATATGATGGTAGGAGCTGATTGCTTTTTATTCTGTTTGTGTATCCTAAAGATGAATCATGGCAAATGCAAACTCAGTGGGCCAACCTCATGCTAATTGGGTCATGCAATAAAATTGGACTCCCCAACTAAATGGCAGCCTATAGGGAATCCCTTTAGGGTCTTTCCAAAATAGACCTGAGCTATGTTTGGCTTGTGAAGATCAAGAACTGGTCGAGGGAGGGAAAATAATGGGAAAGAGGGCTTGTCTGTGTACATGATTCATAGAGAAGAATCCAATTTTATAGAAACCACAGCCTAAATTAGAGAAAGCAAGCTTTTGGATTAAAATGATTTCTGTTGTGGTTGTAACATACCACAGTTTGATTTTTGTCCAGATGAAAACATTTGGTTTGCACTTCAGTAAATATTGTGGAGACATTGCCAGCTAATTCTGAAAAGTAATGAAATACGGCTTTGGCAAAGAGCAGATGCATTCCGTACTCCCGATTCCTCTTATCTGATCCAAGTTCAGATTTTTTTTTCACATTTGCTGATGCAGTTGAATAATCGGGAGAGAAAAATCTGTCTGTAATTTTAAAAGGAAACTCTATATACTAAATATGATTTTATAATTACCATGTATAAAGTCTCCCTTCCTCCACCCAAGAAAACCCACACAATTCTCAACCCTCTCAAATGTGAACCTTGGCTATTTCTCTGAAACCACAGAGTTTGTGAAGGAGAGATGTGATGCTTGCATGTGACTCGTCAGCCACTCTCCCTTGCTAGTTAGTGTGAATGGGGCTTGTGTCTTAACAGAGTCTACCCCTGAGAACATGAGTTCATGGTTCTTACTGTGGGGTCTTGAGGCCTTTCTAAACCTCACTTGTTTTCACTATCCTGGTTGACCCCCTGCTTTGGGAAGGAGAAGGTTCTCTTCTTAGGAAGCATTTACAGGTTGTGAATCAGCTGTCTTCAGCTCTCTGTTCCTGAAACTCCATTCCCATTTTCATGAATGCTGAACCCACAATGAGCTTTTCAAAAGATTGCCTCATTTGACATTTGGTGGAGAAAAGTTCCCCAAATAAATTTCCTGAAAGCTGACCGCATATTTGCCAGGATCTTGTTACCAGGTATTTTTAAATGGATAACACTATTCTCTTTTTAAATACATCTGCTTCAATTTTCTTTGACTTAGCACAATATAATTATATAACGTGTCCATTTACCTAATTTATACTGAGAAATATGGGTTAATTTTCCCCAGTAATAAATAGTTCAGACTAGTGTTTGCATTGAGGGTTTTTTGTATCTACCAGATTCTTCCTCCTCTGTAGTTATAAATTAAGCAATCTTCTGAACAAATGTTTTCAGTGCTCTTTGCTTTTTACTCTATTTTGTGTAGTTAAGGTTGTCATTTAGCTTTTTTTTTTTTTTTTTTTTTTTTCTTCCAGTTTTTGGCCAGGGCTGGGTTTGAACCCACCACCTCCGGCATATGGGGCCAGTGCCCTACTCCTTTGAGCCACAGATGCCGCCCAGCTTTTTAAAATTAAGTATTAGCCTATAATATTCAGTGTTTTTCTATCATCATGACCATTTTTACTTTGGCGTGAGATGTAACATGGTCTTACTGGTTTTGTCTCAGTCAGAAACAAGCCACTTTTTGTTTCGTTTTTGCCAGTGCCGAGTTTTCCCCTGGTCTGGAAAGCTTGGCTTTTCCATTGCTTTGCAGACCAGTTCACCAGCAGTGTTCTTAGTGGGATTACTGCAGGCACGTGGTGACACGGCGTTGGCATATACAGCATCAGCCTCTGCTGAAGTTATTCTTTTGTACTTCAGTTTGACTATCAGGTAAATGAGGTAATAGGTAGGAGTGTGCTCAGACAGGGTCTAGAGGCCTTTCCCTTCTAGGGGTGATACTTAATCACTCGTGTGTGCTTTTCTTAGTGGACAGTTGACAGATCCATGTGGCTTCTTGGACGAAGATGCCTAGTACAGTCAGGTCATATCCAGGCTCCGGGGAACCCTTTTGCCCCTGAGGGGTACCTGCCAGAGAGGAGAACGGTTGCTAGCTTAACATCTGAACCAAGGCCACTTTCTTGCCTCTGGTGATAGTTAACTGACTGACCTCGTACCCGGAGTTCATTATTACTGAACTTCAATCCTTTTCTTCCACTCTCCCTTCTCCTAGAAGTTTTCCTTCCCTTAATCATACTACCTCTCCCTATCTGCTTTAACAACTTGTTCTTTGTTGATGATTCACCTTTATTTTTTAAATTAATTTTCTGAGATAGACGCTTCATTCCAATTTTATGAATTTTATAAACAGTCACAGAGAACAAATCACTTGCCAATTTCACAGCTGTTAGTTGATGGTATTGGAATTTAAGACCAGGCTTTAGTCCCCAAACCCATTTTCCTTTTTTGAGACAGTGTCTCACTCTGTTGCCCAGGTTCGAGTGTGTGGCATCAGTCTAGCTTACTGTGACCTCAAACTCCTTAGCTGAATGATCCTCCTTTCTCAGACTTGATATTGTTACAGGTTTTATTTTGAGAACGAGTCCCTCACAAGCTCCCACATTTCTCATTTGTCTTCAGTCTCCTGTCTTCCATTCCTTTTGTTTTTAGCAACACAGCAGGCCACATCTGTTTGTATTTGCTGAGGTGATGTAATACTAAAATAAAATCCATTCATTAGATTTTCTTTTTGTTTTGCTTTGGTTGATAATGATTGAAACCTAGATGCTTAACTGAACATCTAGGCATTTTCTCCATTTGTTTTGTTGTTGTTATTAGTTTTGCTTTGTTTTTCTTTTTATATTTTTTGTGGAGGCAGAGTCTCACTTTGTCACTCTGGGGTAGAGTGCTGTGGCATTATAGCTCACAGCAACCTCAAACTCTTGGGCTCAAGTGATCCTCTTGCCTCAGCCTTCTGAGTAACTCAGACTATAGGCGCCTACCACAATGCGTGGCTCTTTTGTAAAACAGGGCCTCACTCTTGCTCAGGCTAGACTCGAACTTTTGTGATCTCAAGCAGTCCACCTACCTCGGCCTCCCAGAGTGCTAGGATTATAGGCGTGAGCCACCGCGCCTGGCCCGAATCCATTTTAGTTACCTGGAACATCAATTTTTACCCCATCATCTTGAGTGCAAGGAATATGGTAGTTGCTTTATGCTTCTTTAAGGTTTGAGTTTTTAAAAATCCCCAACAGATTTTCTAAATGGAAGGTAATTCCCTTATTTCTCGTGCTTATGATTGTCTTTGAATCATAGATTTTTAAGACAAGAATCTTACTCTGTTGCTCCAGCTGGAGTGCTACGGCATCATCATAGCTTACTGCAGGCTCAAATTCCTGGGTTGCAGCCATCTTTCTGCCTCAGCCTCCTAGCTAATTTTTCTATTTTTTTGTTGAGGCAGGTCTTAATGTTGCTCAGGCTGATCTTGAACTATTGACTTCAAGTGATCCTCCTGCCTCAGTTTCCAAGAGTGCTAGGATTACAGCTGTGAGCCGCTATGTCAGGGAGGCTGTTCCTTAAAGAAAGTAAGCATAAATGTTTTGATCTGTAAGGAACTATTTAACTTATTCTCTTTACTTTACAGAAGAGGGAAATTAATAGTCTGACTGTATAGTCAGACTGGTTGCATGTGGCACATTATATTACATCATGTTATGTACTTGTGTGAGTTGGATCTATTGTGAAATAATTTGAACATCTTTTCAATGCTGTAGTTTGTCTTTCTTTTCCCAAGTATTTATGAAGGTTGATTTAGGAAACCGGGATCAAGAATACCAGTATATTTGCCTATGTAGATATCCTGTGTGCACCTGTGAATGCTGATTCTTGACTGACAACCAGGGTAATGTTTCTTCTTTTCCTAGTCAGTCTTGTACTAATTATAAAACTGTTAAGAATGGGACTGGGTGCAGTTGTGTAATCCTAGGACTCAGGGAGGCCATGGTGGGTAGATCGCCTGAGCTCAGGAGTTGGGAGATCAGCCTGAGCAAGAACGAGATCCCATCTCGAAAAATAGCCAGGTATTGTGGCAGGTGCCTATAGTCCTAGCTACTTGGGAGGCTGAGGCAAGAAGATCACTTGAGCCCATGAGTATGAAGTTGTTATGAGCCATGATAACATAGCACTCTACCAGGGTGACAGAGTGAGAGTTGTCTCAAAAAAAAAAAAAAAAAAAAAAAAAAGAGAAGACTGTATGTGTGGTTTTTTTTCCCCCTCCTGAAAAGTGGTTGCATGTATGTGGCTCTGCCTCTCTATTTGTCTCTCTGTCTCTCAGCTCTTTGCTCTTTCACTCCTCTTTGACTAAGTGATGTTATCTGAAGTCTATGTCAGGTTTAGGAACCTACCTACTGTTGATAATTGGCTTCTAAATGGAAATAGTCAAGGAGCGGGAAAAATCCCAAAAGGCAAGGAAATGACTTTTGTCAGATCACATCCGATTCTGTTAGCCACTAAGGGTCTTCTTACCACTTATATCCCTTTGAAGTTTGATTTCCACCCAGAAGTGTGATCCGTATCACCTTTTTTAAGTAAGAGACAAGGTCTTTCTTGCTGTTTTGCCCATGCTGGGATGCAGTGGCTTGATCATAGCTCCCTAGAGCCTGGAACTCCTGGGCTTAAGCAATCTTTCCCATCTCAGTCTCCTGAAATGTTAGGATTACAGGTGCAAACCACCAGGCTGGGCCACTTTTAGAGTTTTTGAATATTAGTAATCATGAGGATGCTGGAAGAAAAGGAGATTGGAGTTCTCATTTAGGCTTTGCATTTTGGGGAAATGGGCAATCTTTTGTTTACCATCTCATCTATTCGTACTACTTACTCATTTCCATTTCTTTGTTGCAAAACATATCCTTATGAAGCTAGGACAGGAATGGTTTTTACTGTTGAGTTGGAAGTTTGAGATCTTCATTTAGAAAGGGAGAGAAAATTGTTTATCTATATTTTTGATGTTGCTGAAGTGGTATTGGCTAAATCGGAAAGTGGTCAAGAGAAGAAATGAATTTCACATTTATTTTATTTTATTTGTTTTTTATTGAGACAGAGTCTCATTATGTTGTCCTCAATAGAGTACTGTGGCGTCACAGCTCACAGCAACCTCAAACTCTTGGGCTTAAGTGATTCTCTTGCCTTAGCCTCCCCAGTAGCTGGGACTCCACGTGTCCACCACAACGCCTGGCTATGTTTTGTTACAGTTGTCATTCTTGTTTAGCTGGCCCAGGCCAGATTTGAACCTGCCAATCTCAGTGTATGTGTCTGGTGCCATAATCACTGTGCTACGGGTGCTGAGCCTGAATTTCACATTTATTAGTTATTATGCAGTGTAATGCTAGCTGTCTCAAAAGTACTTGATGGGAAAGAAGTTTGAAAGGGATCATTTTTGGGTTTTAGTAACCTCTGCTCCCAGACAATATACCAGTGACACTTCAGTCTGAATTGACTTTGTTTGATGAAGAAGACCTATATTGCACTTCTTTATAATATTGAGCTTATTCTTGTGTTAGCAATTTAAAATTCAGAATGAAAACATTTGAGGATGAGAGGTTAAGATGTGAAAGGGTGAGGATGTGGGTTTTTCTTTTTTCTTTTTTTTTTTTTTTATTCAACAGTTTTAGTTAGTGTTGATTAGGAATTTATTTTGGTAATTTACTTTCTGTTAACCTAATTGTACCATCAAAGTAGCTTCTGAATACATTGGAATTTTCGGGAATCCATATCTGCCATTCATTTCTTATGATTACAACATAGTTATTTCATTCAAGGAAATGTTATATTCTGTTTTTGTTATTCTCTCTGATAGTGTTTTCTTTCACTTTTTAAAGTCTAATGATATAAATTATAATCTAAAGTAGTAGTCTCTCTTCCTCAATAGTGTGGATAGGTATTTTTATTTCACTTACTTTTTCTTGTTCAATTCAATCCTCAGTGGTAACTTTTATCATTAACTAGTCAGGTGATACTTTTAGAATTTTGGTGAATGACATCATCCCACTGATGGGGAATTTTGTTTGCAGTCTGTGAGAAGGAAGTTCTACAAATGAAGTTCTACTTCTAGGGGTATTTGAAAAAAGATTTAAAGTGGCTGTGGAGGTGAAGAGTTTTGTGTTACCTCTTTGGCAGTGAGAATTTAGTTTTACACATTCATGAATGTCTTCATTGTGGTTTTCCTTTTAGAAGAGGTGAGAGCCAAGGTTTATGTTTATCAGCTATTTTTTGGTCACCCATCAGGTTCTCCTGCGCTGCCCAACAGCATGGTATATTTTGGAAGCTCTCAGGATGAGGAGGACGTCGAGGAGGAAGATGAGGAAACAGAAGACGTCAAAACAGCCACCAACAATGCTTCATCTTCATGCCAGTCAACCCCCAGGAAAGGAAAAACCCATAAACACGCTCACAACGGGCATGGTAGGTCTGAACTTGGGTAAAGAAAAATAATATCCAAAGCTTGGATGAGAGCTAGAGGAGGGCATCTCTTAAGAAGCAGAGAAGAGTAATCCTAACACTCTGGGAGGCTGAGGTGGGTGGATCTCTTGAGCTCAGGAGTTTGAGACCCCCCTGAACAAGAGCGGGACTTCATCTCTAAAAATAGCCAGGTGTTGTGTTAGGCTCCTGTGGTTTCAGCTACTCCAGAGGCTGAGGCAAGAGAATCAATCGCTTGAGCCCAAGAGTTTGAGGTTGCTGTGAGCTACAGCGCCATGGCACTCTACCGAGGGTGACAAACCACTGTAAGGGCAAAGTGACTTTGAGTACAACACAGTATTACCCAGGCTATTCTAGGCAATTAGATTATTAAAATGCATATAACGATTGGTTGGTGGTGATGGCTCACATCTGTAGTTCCACCACTTTGAGAGGCTGAGGAGAGAGTATTATTGAAGCCAAGGAATTTGAAATCAGCCTGAGCAACCCAGCGAGACCCCTTATGTAAAAACAAAATTTAAAAATTAGCTCAATGTGTGTGGTGGTATGCACTCGTAGTCCCAGCTGCTCAAGAGGCTGAGGTGGGCAAATTGCTTGAGCCCTGGAGCTATGGTCACACATATGCACTCCATCCTGGATGACAGAACAAGATCTTGTCTCAATTAAAAAAAAGAAAAAGAATATAGATATTCTTAAGTTGCAGAAAGGATGATAAATTCCAGAAGAAGGAGAAAACTTCTGGGATGGGCAAACAGGTTTGATGAAACATTATTGTGGTCCACTTTTAATTATTAGTTTTAGCAGGTGGATACAGTGTAAATAGACAACAGTTACTCCTCAAGGAATTAGGAAAATGCGTGTCTATTATGAAGTAGATGCATTTTGTATTGAGTGTTACGGTATGGAAGCGGAAGAGGAGAGAAGATTGGGTGTCAGAGCAGGGGAACTTATTTTATTTGAATAAGTTGGCTAAAGAAAGTACTGCCTGCATTTTCGGCAGAGTTGCGGTCCAGAAAGTTTGACCTGGCAGGGATGATCAGGTTTTCGTTAAGATAAGGGACTTTAAGAAGAGGAAGTGCCTTGGGAGGTTATAACTGTAGGCCAAAGGTGACAAGAACTAGAAGTTGATCCTGCAGTATATATATAGGAGTATGTCATATCCTGTATGAAAAGGAGAGCGTGCAAAGGCAGCTTTGAAGAGGGCCCTGTAATTCAGGGGTGTCTGACCTTTTTTTTCCTCTGCGGCACATTGGAAGAATAGGAGTTGCTTTGGGCAGCACGTTATATTTACAAAACACAATAAAAGCTGATGAGCAAAATAATAATAATAAAAAACCAGTGCATACTTTTTGTGGTATCTGACACCATAGATAAGCGAATAAAAGCTCTCACAAAATCAGCATGCCCCTCTTGGGCCACAGGTTGGACACCCTTGCTATAACTCACTGGGACACCATAGGCAGGGGGAAAAGGAATAAAGAAAAGAGGCAACAAGGAGAGAGTAGCAAAGATAATGGGGGCCAGAAGATGTTATGGCTATGTTCCATCGAGCTCCTACCAGCTACTCTGTTTAGTCATTCTATATTATTTTGGACTCACAAAGACCCTATGAGATAAAGAGGTTCTGTTGCAAATGGCGGACCTCGTGACTGAGGCAAAGGAACGTTTCTCAGTGCCTGTACACCGTGCTAGCATTGACTTTTCTATAATCCACAGGAAATAGAGGCTCAGGACAAGCATAGCTTAGACATGACAGACATCTGTGCCTGCCTTCCATTGTTGCTGGCATTGTCTACTTAAATGTTCCTTCATCTGTCCTGCAGCTTTTGGCTGTTTTTAGGGGGAATGAAGAGGTATAAGACCTGACCCCTTTTTAATGACTTGCTTAATTGGGGAGATGGAGCTACTACAAAATGGAAACTAAATTTTAACCATTCAGGAAAAAAGATATTACCCATTTAAGGGTCATCAGGGAATCTTGATGGTTGAAAGAGAGGTGTGCATATGTTTTGCAGGGCAGATGTGCAGATGAACTTTCTAGGAAGAAAAACAGTGTAAATGGTGGAATGTAGAATATTGTTTCTGGGAGGGTGGCATGTTGTCCATCCAGCATGGGTGACCTGGAAGGACAGGAAACAGTCAATAGCACATACTGTGCTAGGCAGGTGGAAGAAGTCTACCTCAGAGAGTAGGGGACTGTTGGCGATTTTAGATATAGGAAGAAGATGAAATGAGACAAGTTCTGAGAGATTCCCCAATTCTGTGTGAAGTAATAGGAAAAATGATTGGTTGGTTTTTTTCCCCCCGTCTTTTTTGAGTGTGATTGGACTAGTGAATTCATTCATCATGTTGATTAGTTGAATGGAATCCCACATGTACTTATGCAGCTGTGGTTGGGTTCTCAACATCTTTCTTTCTCTTATTATTTGAGCTTAATGAAGAGACTTTAGCTTCACTGGGTAATTTTCTCATAGATTCATTTTCTGATTGTATGGCTGGATGTTATTGCTCACACCTGTAGTCACAGTACTTTGGGAAGCTGAGATGGAGGATTACTTGAGCTCAGGAGTTTGAGACCTGATTCTCACACTGCTTGAGCAAGAGTGAGACCTGTTCTCTACTAAAAATAGAAAGATTAGCTGGGCATTGTGGAAAGTGCCTGTAGTCACAGCTACTCAGCAGACTGAGTCAGGAGAGTAGCTTGAACCCTGGAGTTTGAGGTTACTGTGAGTTAGGCTGAGGCCATTGCACTCTAGCCTGGGCAACAGAATGTCTCCAAAAAAAAAAAAAAAAAGGCCTGATGTGGTGGCATGTACCTGTAGTCTTAGCTGCTTGGGAGGCAGAGGTGGGAGGATAGCTTGAGCCCAGGAATTTGAATTTTTATTGGGCTATTATGATGCCACTGCACTATAGCCCAAGTAACAGAGTGTTTCTCCCCATAAAGAATACTTGTGAGGTTAAAAATTTTCATTATCTGTGTACGTGAATCTTTACTTCCGAGTTTACATGAGTTGCAGGGTAAAGGGGCAGTGAATGGCAGTGCGGGGGTACCTAAGGAGGGTGAGGTACCAAATTGTCTGAATTCTCCTAATTCTCACCAGAGAGAAGAGGGTAGCAATTCTGCATTGGCCACTGTTGTCATAAGGCATCAAGGAAAGTGTGACTTTTATAACTGTAGGTACATGTCTGTATGGGTGCATTTATACACAGATACCTTGCCAATTTGGGAAAGCCTTCTGGAATTTTGCTATTTTAAAGAGTTAATGTTTATGGGCAAACAATAGTATGGTGCTTAGAAAGGGGTTAAATTTTTTACTTTTGGGATTTGCTTGTTAACTGAGAGGTTGGGTGGTTTTCTGTACTAAAGAATTTTAGTGTCTTCTGCCTGATAGGATAGTGTGAGCCTCTAGTTTCAGAGTGGGAGGGGACTAGGTGAAGGGGGAGGTGGTCCCAGGTACACAGGTGCCCCCCTACTGCTGCCTTCCTCCCTGTTGTCCTCTCTCACACCATAGAGTCACAGCATAAGACGTAGGAAGCATACTCAGGGCAGCTGGGCTTAGCAGGGGACTGACTTAACTCATGCTTAGCCTTTCTGTGTTTTTCTGAGTCTTGTAGACACCACAACTGGAAGGCCCTTGTATAGTCCTTTTCCCTTATACATCTAATGACTGTACTTTCTGGATAACAAGTCCTATTTATTTGTGTCTCTTTTTAAAATTGTATTCTGCTATTATGTACAAAAATGTACTGTCGTCTCCAGTATATCTGCTTTATTTTAATTCCTAGCAAGGTGGAGCCCTTCTCTCTTTGGCAGTCAGAGTGGCTGCCTACAGCTTTAGTTAGATTGAAGTCATGTGTGACTAGCCCAGTCCCCAACCTCTAAGTCTCTGCTTTCTTGCTGATGTCAGTATTTCAGCTGGGAAGGGCCTGGCACTTGTTTCAGAGGGCTCCCTTTATATTTAGCTCCACCACAGTCCAGGAACTTGTTGCCGTGAGAACTGTCCAGACGGCTGTGCAGTGTCTCTCCATTTGCCCAAACCCGAACCTTTGTTCAGGGGGTCAGTGGTAGCCTAAGCGATCTATCCTTGTGCTGTTTGGGTCTCTTCCAGATCCAGTCTGGCCTGCCATCCCATGCTATTGTCCAAAGTCCCAGCCGCATCCCTGTAAAGGCTGTCGGTGTGCGGTAGGCCTGCCAGTGCCCACACCACGCACCCACTGTCTCGGCATTTCCCTCCGGAATGTAGTTGATCTCTTCAGCAGCCTCAGAAGTTTGAATCGTATTTTGTGTGAGTTTTTCTTGTTTTGCTGAGTCTAGGCGTGAATACCTTTCACGTTCTTTGATACCTTAGACCCTCTCAGTAGAACCCACATCCTCTGGGGTGTTCAGAAGACCAAACAAGTAAAATACTCACAAGCACCAAACCACTTCTGCTACATTTTTTTTCCTTCAAAATTATTTTGTGAGTTTTTAGCAAATGCTTAATGCTGATGTTAGGAAATATTTTGTATTTACGTGTTCCTGAAATTGCTGTATTTGTGGCAGATTTGGGAGGGGACTCTGGAAGTCATTTCGCTGGAAAAAGTGTTGGCACATAATTATAGATTCTTTGAGGATAGGATTTTGCCATATTAACCATTTATGAAGTTAATTTTTCCATCAGATCTAACATTAGTCCAGCTTCTGTGTGTGTGTGAGATGCGTGGGTAAGACCGTGTGCTGGTTTAGGTGCTTTGGGAGAGAGAACACGGGGAAACAAGGCGTGGAGGGGCTACCCTCCACAAATTCATGGGATAGAATGTTCCCTGGCACATCTGAGTTCCTCCTGATCACACGGCTCCAATGCCTCATTCGTCTTTGTCACCCCTTGTTACTTTGTGTTTCTCACGTGCTGTCCTCCTGTCCTTTGTCTCCTGGTCTGTGCCCCTGTGTCCTACCACTTGTCTTGTGACCATTTTGTAACCTCTCCCCTCTCATCCATGCTTCATGGACCTTGATCTGAAGGGGCTATTGGCTGGAAGCAGCTTAGATTCTCCAATTTGGGCTCCATTAAAAATGGCATTTGGTAGTGGTTGTGTATGGTTACAGGTTTTGTGGATTTTTTTCCCCCTGTTCAGGCATCTGAGTACCAGGTCTTTTTTGAAGTTGTCTGAAAAGAAAATATGACCTGAATCTTCAATGTTAGTCATTTAATGCCAAGATCACCAAGTTCTTCTCTCCATCTGCTCTCCCTTTCTTCCTGAAGTGAAGGACACAAGTTGCTGAAGGGGCATTTACAATTTCACCCTTGCCAAAAATGGCAGATTGCAGCCAAGGGCTGGGGTTTTGAAATGCCTCTTTCAGTGCTCTGGCTTGACCCATTTCACTTTGTGATGGGTATTGCCTGTTCTTTGATGGTGAAGTCGCCACCCTTGTGCCTGGTAGACGGTGGCAAGAAGCCAACTCCACAAGCCACTGCCTAGGACACACAGCTCTGCTGAGGTCTGCAGTTACGCTGTTGCTACATGGCTTTAATGTGCTGGGAAGCCAAATAGTAACAGTCCACAGGATGGCAGTGCTTTCTCAGGAAGCCAGTGGAGGTCATGGAGTGAAGCCAGCTTAGAAATGTACTGGCCATTTGGAATGTTCCTCCAATTTCAAATCACCCAGCAAAAGATGATGGTTTTCTTGAACAGAGAAGTCAGCTTTGAAGAAGGCCAATTTTGCCTCAGAAAAATACTGAATTCTCAATACCTGGATAGAATGCTTCCTTACCCTGTTTATTTTTTTATCTATTTTTATATTAAGGTAGATGACAAGGAAACGAACTAATGTCAGCAATTATTAAAGCAGTCACTAGTACAAGTACTGATGGTGCTTGGGGTTAAGTCCCAGACAGTAGTTAGCCGGTGAGTATAATGTTATTTCTGAAGTGACTATTTTCGTTTTCTTTTTTTTTTTAGAGACAGAGTTTTACTTTATCCCCCTCGGTAAAGTGCAATGGCGTCACAACTCACAACAACCTCCAACTCCTAGGCTTAGGCGATTCTCTTGACTCGGCCTCCCTAGCAACTGGGACTACAGGCGCCCGCACAATGCCTGGCTATTTTTTGTTGCAGTTTAGGTGGGGCCGGGTTTGAACCTGCCGCCCTCGGTATATCAGGCGGCGCCTTACTCACTGAGCCACAGGTGCTGCCCATGAAGTCACTATTTTCAGCAGTAGAGAAGGAAGTTACTGGCATTAGAAGGTTATTCAAAATTTATACACCTAAAATGTAGTAATCTTTATAGTATATATATTTTTTACCTTCAGTTAAACGCTTCAGAAAGTGTAGTATTCTTTAAAAAGTAAACACTAGAATATTCTTATGTCCAACATTGCCCTTTCCCCGACCATTTGTAGATAACTAAAATTACACTACAATAGCAATTTTCCCAACATATGGTGTGTTCTTTTTGTCTGTTCAGGTTCCATTCACCAGGAACTTAGTCTCATGCCCCCCCCCCCCTTTATTAATCAGTGAAGTAGCTGTGTCTTCATGGGTAAGGAATTTGGAATTTATTTATTTAGCCTCTGTGAATTTTTTTTTTTTTTTTTAATTATTCCTGGTACCACTACCACAATGTCTTTTTTTTTTTTTTTTTAAAGATGTGGCCTTGGTCTTGTGATTCCAGTGCCCTGCAGCCTTCAACTCCTGGGGCTCAAGTGATCCCCCTGCCTCAGCCTCAGTCATTGAGGGTACAGGTGGCCCACCATACCTAGCTCATTTTTCTATTTTTTAGCAGAGATGGGGAGGGTCTTGTTTTTTTGCTCAGGCTGGCCACAAACTCAAGTCACCTTCCCAGAGTACTAGTATTACCCCCTGAGCCATTGTGCCCCCACTGCTTCTGATTCTTAATTTCCTCTTCTGTGAAATGAGCAGCAAGGTGGAGTAGATTCGCAGTTGTTTGTCCTTTGATTGATTGATTGATTGATTGATATCCCAGCATAAAGAAGTAATTCATGCTGATGTCTCCTGCATAGAAGTTGCACCATTCAGAGATCTCAGGGTGAATGATGGTGACTGCCATGCATTCAGGGAAATGACTTTTGCAAGATCACTTTCTGAGCTGAGTGAAAGTTCTGAGTAAAGGCCTGTCTTTGTAATTCACTCTCCTATACTTGATACAGTAGTGCCTTTTTTGGATCAAAACATTCATATCCCACCCTGTTCTCAACTGTTTCACATTCCTGTCTATGATATGTCTTCTTAATTTCTCTTATAACCATAGGAAAGTGGGTGTACTGTTGTGTTCTCCATTTAAAGTATGAATTGCCAAATGTCAGCAGTGAACCCCGGGGTGCTAGTGATTTACACAACAATCCACAGAGTGGTCAGACTCCTGATTGCTGAGAAGTTTTGTTTTCTTCTTTTTTTTTTTTTTTGAGATGAGTCTGACTGTGTTGCCCTCAGTAGAGTGCTATGGCATCACAACTCACAGCAATCTCTTGTGGTTGCTCTCTTAAACTCTTGGGTTTAAGTGATTCTCTTGCCTCAGCCTCCCGAGTAGCTGGGACTACAGGCGCCTGCCACAACATCCGGCTATTTTTGTTGTTGTTGTTATAGTTGTCACTGTTGTTTAACAGGTCTGGCCGGGTTCGAACTGACTAGCCCCGGTGTATGTGGCCAGCGCCCTACACATTGAGCTATGGACGCTGAGCCAGAAGTCTTGTTTTCGTAAATGTAGTAAATGCAGATCAAAGGTTGACAGGAGTTGTCATGGCAGCTAAAAGTTATCTTCCTGCTACCTTGCATTTAGGCCCATTTCATTGTAAATTTAGAGCAGAATTCTTACGGATTCCTTGAAATGGGATTTTATTAAGAATGTGCTGATTAGTTCAAAGAGATAGTTGTTTGAAAGTGGTAATATAAAATGAAACAGAAATTCCTACAGAGGGTTCATTTGCAATAAAAAGTTCTCTATGGGAGCACAGAAGGTTATCCAGTCTGTTGGACCAATAGTTTTATCTTTAAGGAAACTGGATAAGTGGTCAATGATTATGTCAGAAAATGCCCTGGGTTATCCAGACCCTGGGATTGCAATCCCTGGCAGTTCCATTGCACCTGATGTGGCCTAAGGGGTGGGTTATTCTGAGGTCCTTAGAGTGTTGCTTTGTTTGGGGTTCAGAGCGCAGGCCTTGTTCAGGTTCAGAGCATTGGTAACGTCTTCTGAGAGCTCCTTCAGAGCTCTGAGCTTGATGAGATTCTCCAGGCCCACTGGCATTTCTGATGAATAAACAGCGAGCAGGTGTAGGGGGTGTCTGAGCCATGCAGGTGAGCAGCTGGGGTTACTGCTTCCCAGAATGAATTAACAGGCCCTACAGTGTTGCACCTGCTACCTTAGGAAGCCATAATGTTCTGCCCTGCTCCCTGTGTGCCTCCTTACCTCCACTTGATCCTCTGATTTTAGAGAGCTCTTAGTGTATATGCCACAACACCAGCACTACCTTAGATGAAAATAAGTTGTCTGCATGCACTGAAAGAAGGTCAGGTATAGTTTGTGAATATGGTTAGGACTCTCCCTTCTCTCTCCATGCTTCAGTTTTACTCTTTCACTTTCCAAAAACTAAAATGTAAAGACAGATGATCTCCATTTCCTCTTTGGTCTTTGACTTGGGTGAAGAAGGTGCATCCTCTTGGGTGACCCCAAGTGAGTGGTCAGGCAGCTGTTCAGAATTGCTGGCTCTTTCACAAGAGGGAAGAGAGGGCTGGTTTTCTGTGATTTCTCCATTATGGGATATTTTTCTTATCAAATCTGTGCTCCTCTGTTTTGTATGCTTGAGTTGCTGCTGAGACGTGTGAGGAAATCCTGCGCCATCTGTGTCTTCCCCAGAGAGATCACCCTAGTGACATGTGTTGGAAATGAACACACAGAAAACAAAGTGTGGAAAACTAATACTTTATTACGGGGAGGCTTGGTCAAAATTGTTATTAGGCTGCATGTCGAGCAGAATGGTTTTCTTTTAGCTGTGCTGTTTTGAAGAACCTAGAACCCAGATTGCCAGTGGTATCCTGCTTTATCTTCTCTACACACAGAATAGGAGTGCGTCCCAGGGATTGGAGCCAGGACATCTGGCCTCATGGAAGGAGAGAGCGTACACCTTTTGCCGCCCCCCCATCCTCTGTGTGCCGTAGTCAGTGTCTACACAGGCCTGTCAGCAACAGCACTGTCCTTCCTTGGAGCAGGAGCCCTGACCCCAGTAGTCTCCTGCAACAGCCTGGTGTGTCCCCAGGCAGATGTTTTGTTTTGCAAACATTACACAGGATTCTACAGTTCTCATTTATAATCTACTGAACATCCTAATGGAAATGGATTTGTTGATTCAAATACATAATCTGAAGTGACTTGGACAGCACCATGTGAGCTTTTAACCTTGGATTAACACTCAAGGGTTACAATAACAGTGCTTCCAGCAACTTACTATTTAAATAGCTCATCAGAGTTTCCAAAATACTCTTACATATACAGAACCTCAAATGGTCCTAACAATGGAGCCCTTAGGTAATCACTGTTTGGAAACAAAACAGCACAATCAAAACACTGTGTTGTGGGTGTTTATATTACAAGTTGATATTTGAAATGTCTTAGTTTTTAAAATGGCTCATAATTGGTATTTTTTCCACTGGGGTAAGTGAAGTAGACTTAGAGGAAATAATAAATGGGTCTGGAATCAATTCGACTTTGGCTTTCCTGAGTCCTTTGCAGAAGAGAAGTTGGTGAAGGTTTGTTGCTTAAGTCAGCCACATAGTGTAAGTTCTTCAGATTTTTTTTTTCACTTATGAAAAAAGAGAAGGAAAAGGAAAGACTGTTGTTCCTTTTGTACGCATCTTTTTCTGAAAGGGGATATTTCTCAGAAGACTTTCTAAACAACATGTCATTGGACTCCCAGCTGGAATGATTTAATTGCTTTTGGATTCACACCGGGAGCATATTGTGTAAGGGCCAAAAGGTAATCATTTGGATGAATTTATCACATTTTTGCTCGGAGGTTGCCTGTGAGCAGGGTTGTGTGCTGCTGGGTCAGTGAGGACAGACACTCTCATACGCTTTTTTTCTCCAATTTCTTTTTTATGGGCTAGCCTCTTCTCTTCATTTTAACCTTGAACTACTCCATTTTTCCTGACGAGTCACGTGAATATTCTGCAAAGTTGGATTATGGACTGGTAGCTTATTTTTTTAAAGTGGTAGTGTCTGCAGGGTTAGGTTAATACAGTATGTGTTCCTAGCTAGTCCCCCTTCCACATTTGGGGCAGTGCTGTTTGTTAGAGGCCACTTGGCAGAATGATTCAGGGCACAATTGAGGCCCTGAACCACTTAGGCCGTAATCTCGCTGTGCTGAGATCATGCGAAATGAGTGTTATATGTTCATGGCAGGGAGCAGCGTATTGCCTATTACTATAATAATACAACATTTGATTGAGAAGTTGTAGAAGCCTAAAAACAACCTTATAATTGCTGAGAAAATTCCAGAAAGTTCATATATCTCAAGTGCCTGCCGCCTGAGAGCTGTCAAAGCTCTCTATTCTAGTGTCTACTATTGCCACTGAATGTTGTGACAACATCGCCTGTCCCAGAACTATTTTGTGAGCCGTTTTCAATGTTGTAGAAGTTTTGCAGTAGTAATTCCTGTCTGTCAGTGTACATCTAACCCCAGCTTCTTCTACTTTACAGTATTTGTTCCACAGGTCCAGGTAGGACCTTAAGGATATCACTTAGGACAGCTGGCCCAGGCCCCACCTCCCCCATCCATAGCCACACTTGTGACCACTGGCTAGGAGGCGCTGCACCTAGTGGGGGGTGACTGCTAATAGGTGTGGGTTTTTTCAAAACTATTGCGTAAATGGTTTAAACTTTACATTATGGTGATTGTTGCACCTGTGAATATGTCTGCTAAAATCCATGGAATCATTCCTTTAGCATGGGTGATTTACATGCCGTGTGAACTGTAGCTTATTAAAAAATGTACAGCAAAAATCCGTAGGGACTTGGTGAGGTGTCAGATTTATCTAGGACAGTGTCCGGCACTCGGTGAGTTCTCCGAACAGTGGAAGGTGGCTGCTTTTCCTGTCACTTACTGCCCTTGTGCCCAGGTCTGTCTCCTTCAGAGCTGTAATGCCTTTGCAGTTTGTTCTTCAGGTTAATGCTTGTCTCGTTTCTAGTGTAACCTGTGGTTCTGTGCCACTTGCTTGCCAGTGAGAACCTTCCAAACCCACTGCCCATTGCCCCAAAAGGCCACTTGCTCCGATGTTCTTCCCATGTCATCCCCCCGCCCCCCCCACACACACACTGGAGAATGCAAATGCCTTAGAACCAATGGATGTAGGCAGGCTGGTCGTCATCATAGTCCTTTCCTTAGCCCCCGTGGGGGCCATGTGGGCCAAGCAACAATTTTTCAATGACAGAAACTATTCATCTTGATTTATGGTCTTTCTGTTGCCCTGACCTTCATAGTCTCATAAAGGTCTTATGGCCTTTTATTGTAACTATTGTACGTTAGCAGGAATGTATGTGAGAAATAATGTTTGTTACAAGGAGAGAAAAATCACCAAGTCTTTTGTTTTATACCATGTACAGAATGGATTCACATCTTTAGATCTGGGGATAGTGGCAACCAAATTGTGAGTGGGGGAAAAGTATTCTAGAACCTGCAGTATTTAAGTTCATCTATAGAAGAGGAAGGCTACGCCGTTGGCTTTACAAGTTTCCTTAGTATAATTGTAGTCAAAGTGAAGCAACAAGGGTTTCACAGACCCTGCAAACGAGTAGAATCTGCTTGTTTGGCTGGAGTTGGGGTGCATGGAGGCTGCTGCAGGTTTCATCTTCGGCATCCTGGCTTTCTGGCTGCTGTCTGCGAGATCAAAAGGGGGCTTTGCTCACCTGAACTATGTTTCTGCAGCTTTCCCTAGTTTTACACTTGGATGCTGTAGCTACATAGCAGAGCTGCTTTGGCCCAGGGCAAACCGGGTTACGGCACTCACATGCTGCATTAAAATCCTTTGGAACTGTTGGCACAGGTTGGCAGACATTGAGACAGTAGTGACTCAAAGTTGAACTGGCTCCAGAGATCAAGTGCAGCTCTTGTACAGTAACAAGGATTTAATGTCAGCCAAGTGATGGAGTCTGTGTCCTGCCCGAGTCAGGATGTCTTGTAATGACATGAAGCTTACATTTAAATATCTGGCTTGAGATCAGAAACTTGCTGTGGGTCTTTTTTTCTTTCCTCAACACATTTCTTCTTTACTTACAGTGATTCTTTCTTTGCCCCTTCCATTTGTTGTGGGAGTGAGGACGGGAAGAAGTTCTTTTTTTTTTTTTTTTTTTTAAGGGATGTGGTGAAGGATCTAAGATAACAGATTTTTTTTTTTTTTGCAGTTTTTTTTTTTGGTTGGGGCTGGGTTTGAACCTGCCACCTCCAGCATATGGGGCCGACACCCTACTTCTCTGAGCCACAGGCGCCGCCTGGGAAAAAGGTCTTTTAATTGAGGGGTTAGTTTGGTGCCCGTCTTCAGCTTCTCCTGTCCTTTCTTTTCTGGCTTGCCCTTGGTTTCCTTCATAGCAGACCTCTCGGCCCTGCCTGCTGGGATGGCTCTTGTCCATGTTGCTCTTTCCAGGTTAGGCCTTCGGAACCGTATTATTGCAGGGCAGACACTGAATAATCCCAGGATATCATATAACTTTTATCAGATGCCAAGTAAGGACTCCTCTTTCCCCCTCACCTAATAAAAAACATCAGGATTCCCTCTTGGCTTTTGAAAGCGGAGCCTTTATTATTAGCGCGAGTAATTAGCAATATAGGGGCATCTGGTTCTAGGAGGGGCTTGGAGACAGAAGTGGATGGCTGGCTTTGTCAGCTGTCTTCAAAAATAATTATTTTTCTCAAATGTGCTCCTTTTATTTGCCATTATAGCATGGGTTTCCAAAAATGTCACTCTCCTTATAGTTTTGTAACTCCTTTCTCTGAAGAACACAAAGCATTTTATATATGTTAATTAAAATATTTGTGGGAGTCTCAGAGGTCAGGTAAGGGGAAGCTACCTAGCTGGTTTCTGGTTTAAGGAATTGAGATACTGATGTGTTTGGTGAACAGCTGGGGAAACAAATCAGAATGAAGAGTTCGCGTAGGTATAAAACGTAATGATGGGCCTTTCATAGGCTGCCTTAACCATCTCACCCGGGAAGCTTGTCAGGATCTAACTATGTGAATGGAGCTTTTGGGAAACACTGTTTAGGACAAGTTCCCTGAATCTATGAATGTGAATTTCATAGAGGAGTGTAGCTCTCCACCTTTCGAGCGGTTGCAGGACTGCTGTTAAAGATGTTTCTAAAGTAACTTCTCTTGTCCATATCTTTTCATCTCTCATTGGGAGCAAATCTTAACTTCTCGGGGATGAAGTGACCCTAAATCAAAATACCAGCCTTTAGATTTGAAGATTGTGCTTGCTGCGGTGTGGAAACACTTCTCTATAGCCTATTTAACTTTCAGAGTATGTGTATACAAATCAATATATTTGTCTCTGTTCATTAATGTAAAGTATTTGTATTGGAGTACAATACAGTTTCCTAATGTGGTTCGCAGTGATGAATGGTTTTTTTTTTCCTCCTTAAAGAAACTAGTCCAATTATTCCTTTTAATTGGGGATAGTGTGCAGAGTACTTCTATACATCGAACTTTCTCTGTCTTTCTGTCTCTTATGTTCACAGGGTTTAGTCTTTCCCTGTGAGAGTGAATATTTTTTTCTTCCCCCTTCTCTCCCTTTCTCTAACTTTACAAATTAAGACAAAAGATAATTACTCGGAGGGGTAAAACTGGCAGGTTCCCACGACACTTAAAATTAATGAGCTGTTGAGTACAAAAAAATACCTTGTCTTGGCTCCATCGTCTTTGCCCAATCTTCCTCCTCCCCTTTTCTTCCCATTTAACACATGATTTGACTTTTCGGCTATGTTTGCCATTTCGGGATATTGCTGCTATAAAATAGCAAGATGGTTACAGAAAGTGGCTTCGTTTGAAAACCATCTCTTTGTTTGCAAATCAAAGTTAATTTGATTCAGTTTTACATTTTTGTATATTTGAAAACTCTTCCCCTTTGTTAATATAAAAATATTCTTTATGAGAGTATTGGGCGGCCAGGTTGGCTTTTTGTGTTAATGCCACCTGTCCCCTTCTCCCCTCAGGTCCCCTTTCCTATAATAATCTGAATACCTTCCCAAGTTTTCTTTGATTTCAAGGGCTTTGCTTTCTAGAGGAGTAGGTTTTGTGGCATCACAATGATACTAAAGAGTTGTGCATCTTATTTCAGGTACAAATAGTGCTGATGAAAGATTTGGCTTTTCAGATCAGAAAGATACTGCTGAGTAGCCACAGAGCCACTCTAAACAAATTTCTGTGAAGAACTGGGCCTTGCTCACCGCTTCCCTGGAAAGGAATGATGTTACCACTGTAAACATTTGATGCCTATTGGTTTCATGCTACATGTAAAGCCTCTTGAAACCATTGTTAACCATGGAAAAGGAGATTCCAGCCCCAAATTTCAGGACTGTTTGGATTCAAGACCCCTTTCTATTCCTATTTATTTATTCATTTGATAGAGACAGGCTCTCCATTGCCCTGGCTGGTGTGCAAGTGGTGTGATCATAGCTCACTGCATCCTTGAACTCCTGGGCTCAAGCAGTCCTCCAGAGTCACTGGGGCCCTTTTCTACTCTTTAAGTTATTGAGGGGACTCCCAAAAGGCTTTTTCAAATGTGGATTATACACATATTTATCAATAACTACCATATTAGAATTCAAACTGAGGAAATTTTTATCTTTTTTTTTTGAGACAGAGTCTCACTTTGTCACCTTTGGTAGAGTGCCGTGCCTGTCACAGATCACAACAACCTCAAACTCTTGGGCTCAAGGGATTTTCTTGCCTCAGCCTCCCAAGTAGCTGGGACTACAGGTACCTGCCACAACGACCAGCTATTTTTAGAGATGGGGCCTTGCTCTTGCTCAGGTTGGTCTCGAACCTGTGAACTCAGGGCCATCCACCCGCTTTGGCCTCCCAGAGTACTAGGATTACAGGCGTGAGCCACCACCCCCTGCCAAACTGAGAAAATTAAAAAACATTTATTCCCTTAGAAGTGGCACAAACCAGTTACGTTAAACACATACATACAGTGTATTAAAAATAATCATGGCTGGGCGCAGCAGTCCATACCTATGATCCTGTCACTCTCGGAAGCTGAGTTGTGGGAAGATCAGTTGAATCCTTGAGTTCGAAACCACCTTGAACAATAGGGAGACCCATTCTCTACTAAAAACAGAAAAATCAGCCCAGTGTCATGGTGTACTCCTGTAGTCCCAGCTACTTGGGAGGCTGAAGCAGGAGGATAGCTTGAGCCCAGGAATTTGAGGTTGCAGTGAACTATGATAACACCCATGCAGTCTACCCAGGGAAACGAAGCAAGACTCTTATCTCTCAAAAACCAAAAAATTACTGTTAAGATTTACATTATTTTACATTTTTGCAAATCTCCTCAGTGTCTTGCTCTGTAGAAGACAGGCAGATTCTCCTGTCTTCCGCCTTCAGTCTCTGGTAATATATAAGTGTGGTTGACATAGGAGGAAAATCAGTCCTTTGAATATGTACTTTGAAAAGAGAAGAGCCTTCCTTCATTCTGGGATGCAGTCAGACTCTACAAGTGCTACTTTCTTAAAGGTCAGTTGCTATGGGAACCTGAACCTGTATGTTCATTGAACTTTTCCTACTCATTATTATCCATGGGTTTGTCTCCCACTTTGGATAAAACCATGCACAATTTTGTACCATGCTGTATATTGGTCATTTGCAAATAATGGTTTGCTGAGTCATGTTCCTCACCTTGTGTTGGAACTTTTCCTTGTATGTTACCAAGAATCCCATCTCCACTCACCTCATCAGGAGTCTTCTAGTACTGAGAGGCCATCAGACTCGTGATGGCAGATTCCTATTTTCCAAAATTCTAATTTTTGCCTGAAAGCGTGAATTCTGTCATTGGCAGCAGAAACTATTAGATACTTGCTTTAAAAAACTGACTTATCTCACTCACTTCTGCAAAAAGTAGCTGCCAAATATCCAAGTCTTCACAACTCTAGTGTGTCATCCTTCGTCAAATAAAAATGGCATTCTGTGGGAAAAGGAGCTAGCTTGCAACTCACACAGCCACACAGGTGCTTTTTCTTAGATCATCATCATATTTCAGTATATAAAAGAAGTACTTGATGCGTAATGCCTATTTTTTCACACAAAGTATGTGTGCTCAGGGGCCAAGATTTAATAATATTAATGGGTTTGTACCAATTTATTAATGTCATTGTTAAATGAAATTGACTTTTTTTTTTAAGACTTGCTAAGGTCTACTGATCAAGAATAAAGTAAGTACTAGTATGCTATAATTTGGTGCTACTGACTTTATTTATGCTAAAACACCAGGAATTTTGCCCACATTAAAAAAATTAGGAGCTAATTCACATATCATACAGTTTACCCATTTAACTTGCTAACATGAATCAGTATTTGATTTTTTTTTTAATAGCTGAGTAACATTCCATTTGTATGGTTATGCCAGTTTACTTAGCAAAATAAATAACAGTTGATGGATCTTTCAGGTTTCCCCCAAGTTTTAACTATTAGTAATCATTCTGTGAACATTTATATATAAGTTTTTACGTGGACATACTGTAAAAATTTTTCTCGTGTACATTTCTTGGAATGGAATTGTTGGTCGCATGGGAATTTTTAATGTGTCACCTTTTGAGGAATTACTGGCCTGTTTTCCAAAGTGGCCGCACCATTTTACATCCCCACTAGTGGCGTATGAGGGTTCCAGTTTCTCCACACCCTCTCTGATACTCATCATTATTATCTTCTGAATAATTGTCATCCTAGCAGATGTGAAATAGTATCTCATTGTGGTTATGATTTGCATTTCCCTGATGGTTAACCTACCTTTGTTTTAAAACATCAGTGCAAATATCAACCCAGCGAAAAAGACAAATAATGTCTTATTAGGAAAATGCAAATACTTTAACCCTATCAGGTCTTTTGAAAGGGTTTTTAGATCCTGGAAGGTTCTGTGAACCTACTTTGAGAGCACTGCTCTGCCATCATACTAGCTGAAAATGTGGGTTGTATTTTTTCAATGCTCTGGCATGTGATTAGCAGCTCATGTTTTCCTCATGAAAACGATATCCGTTTCTGCTGGGCTTTCTCCACACACTCCCACTTAGGGGCAGGCAGTGATTGTGGTGTGGGACAAGTAGGGTCAGCACAACAGAGCTGATAACCTGGAGCAGAGGGTGGCTGTGATGGGTCTTGCTCGGGTCAGCGTTTGGCTGTATTTGAAGTCTCTCTATATAGGTTACCTACAGGAAAGGAGAGGAGGGAAGAACCAGTCTGGCCACAGATTATGTGGTCACCTGAGACAGCCCTATTGCACATACAGTAACGTCTCCCAGATCCTGGCTTCCTGAACCCCAGACATCGTGCTAGACATTTCAGTGATAGATGAGAAGAGCTAGAAATAAGTAACTTGTCCTGTTGAGAACAGCAGGGCTGGGAACTGAGTTGCAAATATCCTGTTATAAAGGAGGTCAAAACCATAAAATAATGTTTTCTTAAGTGAATAAGGAGAAGTGATTATAGAACTGGTATTTGTTTAATAATAGGCTGTACCATGGGACATATCTTAGTGGCAGCCAAGAGCAGAGAAAAGTATGGAAAATTAGAAACTTTAAAAAAAAACTGTAATACTTCCTGTGTGTGTTTTAATAAAGGAGCTGTGTTCACAGCTTTAGAAAATTGGTGAATGGTCAAGAATTGCCTAGATTCATGTTCTTTGGCTTGATTTTTAATCACACTGAAGTATGACTTCTTATGGATATAGCTTTTAATTTGTCTCGAAAGCTAGCACAGATACTGCCAGCATGGGTATGATTGATGGTTCCTAACAAGGAGTAGTTACTTAACACTTAGAATAAATGCCAGCTGTTTGAAACTCTCCATTTTCTCTGTAACTGAGAGTATCCAGTAGAACTGTGTACAACGTAGGATTGTAGTTCACAGTTTAACATGGCTGGTCTTTTCTTTCAGTATTTCAAATCTATTAGTCACTGAAGCTGGAAGAAACTTTTTATTAAAAATTTATTATTATTATCATTATTTTTTGAGACAGAGTCTCATTTTGTCACCCTGGGTAGCGTGCCTTGGCATCATAGCTTATAGTAACCTCAAACTCTAGGGCTCAAAGGATTCTCTTGCCTCAGCCTCCAGAGTAGCTGGGACTATAGGTGCCCAGCTATTTTTAGAGACGGAGTCTCGCTCTTTCTCAGGCTGGTCTCGAACTCCTGACCCACTTGCTTCGGCCTCTCAGAGCACTAGGATTACAGGCAGCCACCATGCCCGGCCTGCTGGAAGGAACTTGTATCAAGGCTCACATTCAGTCTATCTTAGAATAATAATAAGTGGAGACAAGACTTAAGTCTAAGCAATTTAGGAGATTATTATTTGAAAATATGTGTGGGTGGAATGAAGAAATGGTAGTGGAAGTGGGAAAGTTTGTTAGATGGGAAGAATAAGTTGGTTTGATGTCTTGTTCAGCCTGCTGACTATAATTACTGTCATACCATATACAGGAAAATTGCTCAGGAGGTAGATCTTAAGTATTCCTACCACAAAAAAAGTATGGAGGGGTGGTTGTTAATTAGCGTGATTTTATCTTTTTATGATGTGTACATATTAAATTGATCATGTCATACACTTTTAAGTATTTATAATTTTTATTTATCAGTTATACGTTAGTAACACTGGGAGAAATAAAACAAGGATTTTCTCAGCATAAAACAAAGAAACTATAAAATATTTTTAAATACCGTAGCCAACACTTGTAATCCTAGCACTCTGAGAGGCCGAGGCAGGAGGATCACTTGAGGTCAGGACTTTGAGAACAACCTAGGCAAGAGTGAGACCCCATTTCTACAAAAAATAAGAGAAAATCAGTCAGGTTGGTGAGCTATGATAATGGCACTACACTGTAGCCTGAGACTCTGTCTCGGTGGAAAAAAAATATTGTTAACAGATTTGGCGCCGTAATAGATACAAAACCAAATGGCAAAAGAAGAAAGTATTTGCAACCTCTAAGTTTTAAATAGAATTTAAAGAGCTCTTAGAAATCGACACGAGGTTGTAGATAACAAATCAAGAAATGGAGTATTCAGAAAGGATAAATAGGTAGTTTTTCAGCTGTGTGAAAGACTAGTAAGGGGGGCTGAGATTTGACTTCTGCTGTTTCAGGCCAGCAGGAAGAGATTACAGCTCAAAGGAAGCTGGATTTTCTCTTTTAGCTGCTCTTTCAGGTAGTGAATTCTACCTAGAATTCTGCAAGGGCTTTTCAGGGTGGGGATGGCCCAGAGTTGTTCAGGTGTTGGATGGGAAGTAAACACAGTGGTGACCCTTTTAAAGGTCTCCACTCCAAATTTTGAATGAGAGCGAAAAGTGATCACCATAGCTTCCCCTTGCTGATCTGCCTAGTGCAACCCATGGACAGGGGTCCTCCTCCTTTCCTGAAGAAATAAGCCATTGGCCAGGTGCGGTGCTCACGCCTGTAGTCCTAACACTCTTGGTGGGTGGATCGCTTGAGTTCAGGAGTTCAATCAAGACCTGCTGAGCTAGAACGAGACCCCTGTCTCTGAAAGTAGCTGGGTGTTGTGGCTGGTGCCTGTAGGCCCAGCTATTGAGGAAGCTGAGGCAAGAGGATTGCTTAGCCCCAAGAGGTTGCTATGAGCTATGACGCCACGGTGCTCTACCCAGGGTGACAGAGTGTGACTCTGTCTTAAAAAAAAAAAAGCCATAGCTGGCCAGGTAATGTTAGGATTCATGCCTGTAATCCTAACACTCTGGAAGGCGGAGGCTGGTGGATTGCCCTGAGCTCAGGAATTTGGGAGGAGCCTGAGCTAGACCGAGACCTCCCTTCTCTCTACCAAAAACAAACAAACAAACAAACAAACAAAAAAAGCCAGGTGTTGTGGCAGGCTCCTGTAGTCCCAGCTACTCAGGAGTCTGAGGTAAGAAAATTGCTTGAGCCCAAAGGTTGAGGTTGCTGTGAGCTATGATGTCATAGCACTCTATTGAGGGCCACAAAGTAAGACTTTGTCGCAATAAAAATAAATAAAAAAAAAAAAAATTGAGGCTCAGCGCCTGTGGCTCAAGCGGCTAAGGCACCAGCCACGTACACCTGAGCTGGCGGGTTCGAATCCAGCCCGGGCCGCCAAACAACAATGACGGCTGCAACCAAAAAATGGCCAGGCGTTGTGGCGGGCGCCTGTCGTCCCAGCTACTTGGGAGGCGGAGGCAAGAGATTCACTTGAGCCCAGGAATTGGAGGTTGCTGTGAGCTGTGATGCCACAGCACTCTATCCAGTGTGACAGCTTGAGGCTCTGTCTCAAAAAAAAAAAAAAGAAAATTGAAAAGAAAAGGCCATGGTTGGGCTTATTTAAGGGCAGGGGAGACTTAAGGGTTCCAGAGAAACAAATGTGACTCGCTGCATCATTCCACAGGGAGGGCTAGATAAGGGTGTGCAAGTCCTGGCAGAAAAGCAGCAGGGCAAACCCACAATGGCAGTGCCGCTGGGTTTACTGTACAGTCTGAGCATTCCTAGTCTTCTCGGGTAGTGGGTAGTGGGTAGTGGATAGGATCCACTGTGCACACTGGGGCTTGGGGAAGGTTCAAGTGGGCATGGGAGGCAGGCTGGCCCCGTGACAGGTGGCATGAGCTGGGTGAGACACTCAGCTTCCTCCTCCTGTAAGTGTCCTGCACTTTTAGTGTTGTCCAAGGATGCAGAGGCTACACCACTTGAAAGCTTTTGCATAGTCCTCTGCTGTTTTTGGAGTGGTAAGTGCTTGATAAAGGTTAGCTGTTATTGCTGAATGAATAACATTCAAAACAGGTCTGGCCCACAGCTCCACCACCCCTTTCTTCCTGCTTTGCTGTCACCAGGCAGTCAGATAAAGCAGCTACGTCCCTGACCCGTATGTGCTGGTAGCTCTCCAGCCTAAAATGAATCACTTTTAATCCTGAGAATATGTGTTCTTATTCCAGTCCTGTCTGTCTATACTCAAGGTTTGTGTGTTCTTGGAATGAGACTATTTGTATTATAGTCTCTGTCTTTTTCTCAAGATACAGTGTTGATATTTTGAGGGCTACAGGTTGGTGTTTTTGTTTGTTTTATTTTTTTCCTTTTTTGGAAGGATCTTTTAAAGAGTGGATTTTCCCATCATTTCAGCCAAAAGCAAATAATTTGTAGGACATGTTTAGGAATTTAGATTTAACTTTGTCCCTTGCTGTTTACAGTTTCTTTCTGCAGGTGGCATTTGGGTGCTGGTTGTTTCTCTCGAGAGCATCTGACACGGGATGGTTGATTCTTTGTGACTTCAGGAAGTTCAGGTTATGGGCTAGTGGTCATCTGTTCAAGGTGGTGTGACTTCTTCCTTTCTTCTTCCTTTCTAGTTTTTAATGGCTCCAGTAGGTCAACACGGGAGAAAGAACCTGTTCAAAAACACAAAAGCAAAGAGGCCACTCCCGGGAAGGAGAAGCACAGCGATCACCGGGCTGACAGCCGCCGGGAACAGGCCTCCTCGAACCAGCCCACAGCAGCCCCCTCCACGGTCACCCCGGCCAAGGGACCTGCTGCCAGCCACCACCACCCCGCTCTGCCTCGGTCGGCTCAGGACTTACGGAAGCAGGTGAAAACCCCAGCAGAACCCCCTTCCTCATTTCACCAAGTTAGAACCTAGTTTTGAAGGGCTCGAGAAGCAGGAAATGATGCCCAGAGGTGGGACTGGGGGTGGAGTGGGGACTCTTTGTACAGAGTCACACTTGCACGCAGCTTTCTACCCACGCACATCCCCCACGCCCACCTGTGGGTTCACACGCCTCCCCGCATGCTGCCGCACTTGCCAGCTGCGTTCACTGAGATCAGGAACTGCCTTTCCGCAACGCCCTTCCTCCAGCCCACCCACCCTGAGCTCCATGAGTTCCGGGGAACACGCTGTCTTTCTTAGGTTAGGCCGGGAGTAGACATGCGAGGCCTTGGAATGGGCTTGAAGATAGTGAGTCTCCTCAGTGCATGAGCCTGTCTGTTTTTTCTGTTTTTGATGTGACAAGCTACCACCTGGACTTTTGAGCAGAAAACGTGTGTAGCATGCACATTGCTGAGCGGTCTGCGGGGAGATCAGGTGGCCTTTATGCTACCGAAGGCATTTGCGTCCTGTGCTGGGGGGTCAGCAGAGTAAAAATGGATGCCACTCTGACCGCCTCCTGTCCTTCCCTTGTTATAGGGGCAGCTTTTAGGAACACCTCAGGGCTGTTGTCAAAATTTGAAGTCTCAGAACTCTACGAGGTAGGCAATGAAATTAAGGCAAGTGCCTGGAGGCACACAGCCAAGGGCTGTCCCTGGACAGGTGGCATTTCATTGACCCCTCACGTTCCTTTCCCCACTCCATTTCAAAGTCCGCTGAGTCAAGAGGGTCACTGCTGAGCTCTCCACACTGGAAATTTTAACACAGTGTTAAGATCTCCCCTTGAGTTAGCCTAGCGATTGTAATCTTGAAAAATAATATTCAGAGCAAGGGAGGGTAGGCGCAGAAGAGATTTCCTGGCTGGTGTTAACCCAGAATGACTACAAGGTGGTCACTGTGGTGTGGAAATACTGGTCTTCATGCTGTGGCGGGATGGTTCCTGCCCTTGTTTATGATGTCAGTGAATCTCTCTCTGAATAACTCGTGACTGTATTCACGCCCAGGCAGATTACCTTCCAGATGGCATTCGCCTGTCAGTTGGGGTGCAGTGGACATGGCAGGAGTCACCACAGTGATGTTTCCCTGGCCCGTGGACACCTAAGCCTTCATGCTTTGCAGTGTTGTTTTGAGATTACACCAATGATTTAGCGTATGTTAAACGCTGGTTGCTATTCTGAGACTGATCTCAGTTTTCCCAAAGACAACAACTAAGATGTGGAATCGGGTGCCCTCTCATGCACGTCTAGCCCCTCCAGAACTGGGCCTGGGGTTTCAGCAGTAGGAGACACACAGCACAAGGAAGCACCCATTCTGGGGTTCTGGGTCTCTGACACCTCATCCGCTCCATCCCAAAGCTCTGGGCCCAACAGAACCTTGGATAGGACTTTCCTATGTATGTTTTTGCTTGTGAACAAGAACAGAATTAGAAGGAACCTAGAGAGACATAGACAGATGGTTGTTACACTTTTTAGTCTCAATGCATCCTGTCTTGTTTTCTTAGGAACCCAAGATAGTGTTTTTGTTTATTTTGTTTTTCTGAGACAGAGTCTCATTCTGCTTCCCAGGCTAGAGTGCCACAGCCTCAAACTTTGAAACCCCTGGGCTCAAGCAATCCTTCTACCTCAGCCTCCCAAGTAGTTGGGACTACAGGAGCCAGCCACAACGCCTGGCTGATTTTTCTATTTTTAGTAGAGATGAGGTCTTGCTCTTGTTCAGGTTGGTCTCTGAACTCCTTAACTCAAGAGATACCCTCTCTTCCAAGAATGCTAAGATTATAAGCATGGGCCACCATGCTGGACATCCTCTTTTCTTTTTTCTTTTTCTGTTTTTTTTTTTTTTTTCCTTTGAAAAAAGTATCTTCTTTACATTATTCTCTGTTTTTTTATGAAGCAGATGTCTAAGACATTCTTTCAGAATTTGTCTATGGCAAAATTTTAATACTAGAACATGACTTAGGGCCATAGTAGGACTAGAAGTTGTTTCTCAGATCTGGAGGGTCTTCCACTCCTGCCCTGAGAACCCATCTGTGCAGTAAGGATGAAGGGTCTGTGGGGCCTAAATAAGTCATGTGTGTACACACACATGCTCTGCCTTTTCTCCTACACTTTCCTTACGTGGTCAGATGGAGTAAATGTCCCATCTCCGTTGTTCCTCGCTCAGCTCTCAGCACTGGCCCTTCATTCAGATTCAGTTCAAAGCTTCCTTTATAAATGAATGAGAAGAGATGGTGCAGTTGGACAGAGCTTAGGGGAACCACAGGCACCACTGTACCCTGGGGTGCCTCTGCTCCCTTGAGCTCTGGGGCCTTTATGAGCTTCAGAACTATCATTTGGCATTATTAGTCATCTGCCCTGGGATGCCTCTGCCCGCTTGCTGTACGTTTAGGGTCCCAGCTGGACGAAACATCCTGAGGTGCCTCTCAGGGGACAAACTCCTATCATCTGAGTAACTGCAGGAACCTATGTGTGTCCTAGCACGTAGTGTCACATGCTCAGGCAGAGGCCTTGCAGGTGTTGAAGGGGATGAAAGAAAAGAGGATGTCCTTCTCCCTTTCACCCTCCCTCTTCCCTTACCCCTTCCTCATCCAGTCTGATCAGCCCAGGGCTCCTGGTTCTAACTTGGCTCTGATGCTGACCTTCACCCAGACTTTGAGATGCTATATTTAATCATCTTGGGCCCTGTTGTTTCTTTGGAGCCAACCATACCAACTCCTGTCACCACAGGGACATTGTGAGAAGGGAAGGGAAAATCTCAAAACCATCAGATCCCTTTAGTAAAGTACTCTGACAATAAGGTCAATAAAAGCACACTGTGAATTCCTTTGTGACTGCTTGATGCAAATGGTTAGACTCTGACCTTTCATCTTTTCAACTGTGTAAAAAACATAGGCCCAAAGGATACTCTGATCTTTAATTTCAAATAAGATTTTTTTTTATGTCAGTGTAAAAGATAAGGATGGACTTGATTGTGTGAGATGGTGATAGCGTAGATGGATGTAATTTTCATGGGGTGCTACTGGGGTACCTTTGTCCTGCTTGTTTTATTGAATTCTGGGATCACTAAAATAGCTCCCTGCTCATACATTGGGTAATGTCATTTGATAGTTTGTTTTGTTTGTTTGTTTTCGAGACAGAGCCTCAGCTGTCACCCTGGATAGAGAGCTGTGGCATCACAGCTCACAGCGATCTCCAATTCCTGGGCTCAAGCGAGTCTCCTGCTTCCACCTCCCAAGTAACTGGGACTACAGGCACCTGCCACAATGCCCGGCCATTTTTTGGTTGCAGCCATCATTATTGTTTGGTGAACCCGGGCTGGATTCAAACCCGCCAGCTCAGGTGTATGTGGCTGGCGCCCTTAGCCCATTGAGCCACAGGCACCACCCTACTCTTTATAATACCACATGCACCATCTCTGTTCCAGGGTGCCCACTGCCCATGTAACATTTGCCCTGGAATTGTCCCTGGGCTATGGCTGCCCCTGGATAATCATTTGGATATGTGGTAGCTGTCTAAAAAAGGAGGGGATGTTTTCCTTTTGGTTTCCTGAAATAGTACTTCGGTTTAAATGAAGAAGTTAGTAACAAGTTTAGGATGGTCAAACAAATGAGCTTTTCCCTAGAGAAGGTTTTGAAATAATCTTTCCTGAAAGAGTAATGAGCATGTTTTTCTGTGTGGAAATTTGTGTGGTCCATCACAAGATATAGACTAAGATGCTGTGGTAAGTGTGGTGACATGTGCTTCTCATGTCTTACACCAAAGCTGAGCTGTAACATGGAAAAGGAAATCGTGAACTCACGGGGGCGGTCTGTCTGGCAGTCACACTTAGCAGGCTGATCCGTTGAGCTCCCTCACTGTTGGGGAAGAAGTTTTTCATGTGAAAATGTATAGGGTTTCAGTAAAGTCTTGGCTTTGTGAGATTCAGAGAAGGCCAAATAATTGGGGATATTCTTTTAACGTTGTGGAAAATGAAATGCAGTAGAACCTCTGTATGTTGACCAGCAAAGGGGCTGTCAATAACTGGTCACCATACTGGTCACCAGAGGTCAGCATAAGGAATCAGGCCTCGTGCACTGATACATACACGCGATACATGTCTGGTCTGTGAAAATTAGGTCACCTTAAGGAGGGGTCAGTGTAGGGACCTCATCAACTACGAGGTTCTGCAGAGGGGAAAAATAAATAGAAAACCACCATAGTTGTTTGAAAAAAGATTTGAGTCTTCATTCTGCCTCTGATAAGGCTGTACTTGCAGTTTGAATTGCACTTGGCGTGATTCTGAGTGTGCTAGGCTGCCCGTGGTGTGGGGATGGTCGTCCATGCAGGGTTCTGGCCAGAGGTCAGGCTTGCCTCCCTTCCAGAGACCCTTCTTGGCCTGGCTGAAAGGTGCTTTTCTTGTCCTGCTTCTATGGTCAGTGTGTATGCAGGCTCTTCTTCTCCTTCCTGTCTACTGTCATTTTCTTCAGTGTGAGTTCTTTTGTTTTTCAGTTCAGAGTCCTCAAGTGGACTACCCCTAAGGAAACAACTGTGTCCCTGTCTGGGCTCCAGCCTCAGTTTTGAAAATTTGGCAACGGCTTCGGCTCAATGGCTCCCTCTTGTGGGGACTTGGCTTGACGGTGGAGTCTGGTTGAACTGAGGACAGCATTTTTGCTTAGTTAACCAAAAACACTGTAGAGTCATTTCTCAAATTCTGCTCTGCCTCGGAAACGCGTGCTTTTCCTTTTCATCTGTCATACTGAGCTGAGTTAGCATTGTGTGTGTGAGTGGTGGTGTAGTGAGACACCAGTAAGGGTCGGGCCTAGCTTCTTTCTAACAGTAAGCACACCCCCCCACCCCCCAGAGTGTAGACTGTTCAGCCAGTGGGATTTCTGTTAAGAACAAAGTCTTGAAGGAATGCCTGAAGTCCCAGGCCTTCATATCCCTCACCTTTTATCCGTTGTGTGAAGTATTGTTTATTTGGGAGGCTGTAAGTACTAGTCCAGTTGAATGTAACTTGAAAATACATGACCAGGACAGGTGGCTCTAGACCTCATGGCTGTGTGTCTGGCATCAGTTTTCAGGTGGGTGGTGGCAGGCTGAGGATCACAAGCTACAGACCCCTAATTTTGGGCAGAGCTGGGTTGTGATGGGGTGGGAGTGAGGGGTGAGCTGCTAGAGCTGAGGTCAGAGCAGGAGCTACTTGGAGAGAGTTTATAGAGCCGCTCAGCTGGAATACGTTAACTGTCACACATTCGAGGGTCCTGTCCCAGGCCACGTCTGTGCCAGTTCTCCAGTGGGTTCAGACAACTTCACGTTTGCGCTCTCACATGGACGCGCCTTAGGATGCACAGCGGTGACGAGACTTCCCTCATCGCTGGGGCCGCATGGTTTAAATTACAAGTGGTTGGGGGGAGACCCCAGTGACCAGGTAAGACAACGCCCTCCTCCATTCTTTTGTTTTCTGTTTCGTCCCTATCCTTTCGGTCACGTAGCACAGCTTGGGGGACAGATTGCTTCCCGTGCTAGCTGCCTCGTGGCCTCTGCTGGGCACAGAACCTGCCATTGGGTGGGGAGAGAGAAGATGGCTGATGTTACCTTCTCTTTCTAGTGTTCATAATTTCCCTTTAAACTGAAGTTCATGTTATTGTGGGCCATATCCATTTAATCTTTGAGCTTGTCAGGTGGATATTTGGTTGGATACTGTTGAAGACAACTGTTTGAATAGTGAGAAAGTGAATCGAGCAGCCCATTTTCCCCATAGAGCAAGTTAGTTGAATCTATAACTTGGCAATAACTTTGCATTTAGGTTTATAGAAATATGTACATGACCAGGTGATCCTTTTGTCACTGAAGATTGTGACATACGTAAATAGAAATCTACTATGAAGAAAATTTGCCTCCTTGTAACATGTTAGCAGGAAGCACAGTTGACCCGTGAAGTCAGAATTGATAGACGCAGGGCCTACACTCTTTATTTGACACCGCACGTGAGAGATGAGATGCTCTGGCTCCCCAGCCTCACGTAGGAGCCGTGGCTTTGGGGAAGAGCAGGACCAAAAGTATTTGTGGGAACACAGAGGTGCCACCTGGGGCTTTGCAGCACTGAGTGCCCTTTTCTGGCTTCACTGATTAGATTCTTTGGGGTAGGTTCTGTGGGACTTGGATTAGTTTAAAGCTTCCACAGAATTTGTAGAGTCCCAGTTTGAGAAGCACTGAACTAAACTTCAGCAAGAGGCTGAGCCTTTATCGGTAGGAGTTGGCTCTTTTGGCACCATTTAGAGTTTGTCGTTTTGCTAGGAGATTCCCCATCTTCAAGCAGACATTCAGCTGCGTTGTACAGTCGGTGTAGAGTGTGTTGGGGTGCAGAGTTGGGACAGGCTGCACCCCTACAGGTTAAGAGGAGATTGAGAAGACGATTGTGTTGTCTTCCACTGTCTGGATAGAGGTGAAGCCCCCCTGAGACCCTGGTTACCTGAGATCCACGTGCACCTGCCTCCTCACGTCTCTGGCAGCTGGAGTTCATTGTCTGGTTTTGTTTTTCTAAGTGGTTTTAGTCAATAGTAGCATTCAGAGGAACAACTAAAAAATGGGAGGTATTTGTATTCCTTACCATACCTTCTCTTTTAGAGTAGTGGTACTTACCAGAGAAAATTTTTGTGAAACCTGATTTTATAAATTTGTTTATATTTTATTGTTGGGAGGCACTCCCCACACCACCCCTGCCAAACGAGTTTCCCATTATTTACAGACTCTCTCCCTGTTAGTGGTTTAGAACCAGAGTGTATTCCTCAGCCTTGCCTTCAGCTTCTCCTGTGGGCCTAAGAACCTGTTCTGGGAGGTGGGGGTGGGCTTTTTCTAACTTCCAACTCCAAGGCTGCTGGCCAACCAGTGCTCTGGGGGCTAGCCCGTGAGAGCTTAATGTCCTACTAAGAATTTGTGGGTTTGATTGGACCACACTTAATAGGCTGCATATGCAGAGATATGGGGTCTTGGTGGCTTCTTACACTTTTCTGTTTTTGTAAACTTCTATTGAGACTTGGATCGGTGGTTCTCAAAGTATAGTCCCCAGACAAGCACAGCATCACCCAGGACCACATTAGAACCGTACATACCTTGACCCTGTCCCAGACCTCTGAATCCAGGGCTGGGGCACAGTCATCTGTTTTGACAGGGGCCCTGTGGGATTCTGAGAACCTCTGGTTTGGATGCCTATGGGAGAGTTTGAGTCCTCCCAAAGTGCCACCCCCATTTAGGCAAACTGTGTTTAGTCCTGGGCCAGGTGCTGGACTCAGTGCAGAGGTCACCGAAGCTCAGACCAAGTCCTTTAGGACCGGGGCCTCCCCCTAGTGGTGAAGGCTGGCTTTGCAGCCCTCTGGTGCTGTTCAGCTGCACACTTGGGTGCGTGTGGTCACCTTCCCTGACCACAAGGGCAAGCTGTCTCCACCCAGCACCTTCTCTCTCGGGCTCTTTCTGTTACGTAGTCCTCAGTTATTGTGTGATTTTTAGCCTTCTTCATTTCGAGTTGGTGGTAGTCATAAAACCCTGGAATCCCTGAGTTTAAATTGATCTCTTAGATACTTAGATAAAAAGTGATGCCCATGAGGTTAAGTGACGCGTTCAAGGCCACTCAGCTAGGTTGCAGCAGAGTTGTGAAGACATCTTCTTGGTAACCAGCAAGCAGGCTGCACTACAGCCCTGTTATAGCCCCTCTGTCGTTCCTGCTTGGGAGGGTTGTGCGTTCCTGTTGTCCACTCGCGTCACTCCCTGTCCTCTCTGGTATTTGTCACAGAATACCTGTGGTATCTAAGCAGGATGACAGCCAGCACAGAGAGGCTGCTGTGTGTGCCTGGCTCACATGGACATCTGGTGAGGGTGGGATAGTAGGAACCCGGAGTGCGGAAGACGGCCGGCTTCCCTCTTCCACACGGAGAGCCCCCTCTCTCAGGTCTCAGTCTCCAAGAGGGCTGCCCCCTGGGGCAGCTGCTGACAGGTGGCAGCCACGCCCCTGAGCCTGACTGGTGACTCACAGCCAAACCACACAAGTGTTGTGCTTTTCCTTCCATGGTAGTTTTGTTTTCTTTCTATTTTTAGCCACACAGAGTTTTGACTCTGAGCAGGTCGTGCTGCTACTGAGATCACAAGAAATTAGCAAACTTGGCTTTTCCTGGAACAGGGTATGGTCGAGTTTCCCCAAATGAGCGGGATTTCTCTGTCGTAGACTCAGACCAGTGAAGTGAGGCATGTGGCGAGGGACTCATTGTGAAACCTCACGTTTTCTGGAAGAACCACGGGAACAAATTTTGAAACATACCCAGGAAACCCTGCTTGGGGGGCACCTGGTGCAGGCTGCATATTTTTGTGCAGACAGTTGTATTGTTGTGCAAAGTTTCTGAAACTAAACATCACATTTTAATTCTTGGACATGTACTTTGTTTCCCATTGTTTGAAATCCCCAATTCCTTTCTTAACATGAGTAGTGTGTGGCTCTTTGTTACGTGTGGGCCACTCACTGTTTTAGCAGGTACTAACACTGTCCCCCCTTCTGTTTCTGCTGCCTCACAGGTGTCTAAGGTAAATGGAGTCACTCGAATGTCATCTCTGGGTGCAGGTGCGGCCAGTGCCAAAAAGATGCGCGAAGTCAGACCTTCACCATCCAAAACTGTGAAGTACACTGCCACGGTGACTAAGGGGGCTGTCACATACACCAAAGCCAAGAGAGAACTGGTCAAGGAAACCAAACCCACTCACCACAAGCCCAGTTCCGCCGTCAACCACACAATCTCAGGGAAAACTGAAAGTAGCAATGCAAAAACCCGCAAACAGGTGCTATCCCTCGGGGGGGCGTCCAAGTCCACCGGACCCGCCGTCAATGGCCTCAAGGTCAGTGGCAGGTTGAACCCAAAGTCATGCACTAAGGAGGTCGGGGGGCGGCAGCTGCGGGAGGGGCTGCGGAACTCCAAGAGGAGACTGGAAGAGGCACACCAGGCGGAAAAACCGCAGTCACCCCCCAAGAAAATGAAAGGGGCGGCCGGCCCTGCCGACAGCCCCAGCAAGAAGGCCCCGGCTGAGAAAGCTGTATTGAATGGACACTTGAAGAAGGAAGTGCCCGAGCGAAGTTTGGAGAGGAACCGCCCAAAGCGGGCCATAGCCGGGAAGAGCATGCCAGGCAGACAAGCACATGGCAAGGCGGACGGCGCCTCCTGTGAAAATCGTTCTACCTCGCAACCGGAGTCCTTGCACAAGCCGCACGACTCGGCCAAGGCCGAGAAGGGTGGTGGCAAGACCGGGTGGGCGGCCATGGATGAGATCCCTGTTCTCAGGCCCTCCGCCAAGGAGTTCCATGACCCGCTCATCTACATCGAGTCGGTCCGCGCTCAGGTGGAAAAGTTCGGGATGTGCAGGGTGATCCCCCCTCCGGACTGGCGGCCCGAGTGTAAGCTCAACGATGAGATGCGGTTTGTCACGCAGATTCAGCACATCCACAAGCTGGGCCGACGCTGGGGCCCCAACGTGCAGCGGCTGGCCTGCATCAAGAAGCACCTCAGATCTCAGGGCATCACCATGGACGAGCTCCCGCTCATAGGTGAGGTCTCTGGAGGGGGAGGCCCCCTGAGGCAGATGGGGGAGGGGGCCTTCCTTTACTACCAGGCCCCTGCGGTTTTCTCCACATTCCCTTGGGGAAGCTCCAGTTTCCCTACCTGTCTCAGCCCACTCACCATGCTCAGTGCCCTCGGTAAGCCCTCCTCCCTAGGCTCTAGGTGTGAGTGGCAGGAGGCGCCTTGGTGTTGGGGCCTTAGATCTTGGGTGGTACCCCCTCTGTCCCAGCCAGGCTGTCACCTGCTGCCTGTCATAGCTGGAATAAGTGGCAGGTCCGGGGGACTGGGAGGGATGCTTTTTCTCCTCAGGGTTCTGCTAGGCCTGCTGTGACAAAGTGCCAACAACTGACTTGAACCATAGAAGTTCTTGAGGCAGGGTTGTTTCTCCTGAGGTCTCTGCCCATGGCTAGCAGGCGCTGTTTTCTCCCTATGTCCTCACATGGTCTTCCCTGCAGGTGCCGTGTGTCCCCTGAACTCCCCTTCTGTAAGGACACCTCAGAAGGTGTCCTGATGGTCTCAGTTTAACTCAGTCATCTCTTCAGAGACCTTGCTCTGACTAACACATGCATGTCCTGAGGTGCTAGGGTGGGGCAGGGATCACTGTTAAGCCCATCACCCTTTCTTAGACGTCAGGCCACTTTTTTTATCCTTCTGATCCTTGTTTTTCCTTCCTTCACTTTTCCTTGAGCTTCAGTTTCTAGTGTCAAGGGATCAGATGCAGCTCTGGCTGGGACAATTGCAAAACTTGCCATGGTGAATCTGTCGGTGAACGGGCATATTACCACCCTGGTGGGTCCTTGGCAAGGTCTGTCCCCCATGTTCCGGTGGCTGTCCTTCCCATCTCCTCTCATTGGAGGACACAGGATGAAGAGATGGCCGTGTGGCTCTGCGGAGCAGGGTGCGCTGGGTCAGGTGCACAGCCCTCACTCAGCTCTGCACCTATGAAAGGGTACAGGGTTTGCCTCCATTTTGGAGACTCCCAAATTTCCAAGGCAGGGAGCTGTGTAGTAATCGGTTAAGTGTCAAGAAATGGCAGCGAGATGAGCTCTGTTGCAAGATGGAGGTTTCATTATTCTTCTCAGCAGGTGCCTGCCAGGGCTAATGTGTAAGAATAACTTAATTTGGTTTGTGGTCTGCAGTCGTGGGCCCATGGGGTAGGAGGGGTTGAGGGTGCATCCATCCATGTGTGTTCCTGAGCATGAGTCCGTCCCCAGGCCCTGGGAGCACCGGGACCACCCTATAGCCCAGGTTGGGAGATGGGACCTTGTTAAGTCCTGACAGCTGTAGAGACCTAAAAGGGAAACATTCCACATCCCCTACCCTGCTAGGTAGATGGTGTGTCCATGGGGCCACAGGTGACACTGTGGTGACAACTGCTACCTTCTGTTCAGAGCAGGCTTTCCTTTTTTTGTGTGTCACTGTGTCACCCTCCATAGAGTACCATGGTGTCGTAGCTCACGGCAACCTCCAACACCTGGGCTTAAGTGATTCTCTTGCCTCAGCCTCCCAGTAGCTGGGACTACAGGCACCCGCCACAACGCCTGGCTACTTTTTTGTTGCCGTTTTCACGGGGGCGGATTTGAACCCACGACCCTTGGTATATGGGGCGGGCGCCTTACCGACTGAGCCACAGGTGCCACCCAGCTCATGTACATTTTTGTTAATGATTATTTTGGAGGAATTCCCCTTTGTTGGCCAAGGAAGTTGTTTCCCCAGTTTCCATCTAGATAGAGTTACTGTGTATACATTAAAAAATATTGTCCAGGCGCGGTGCCTGTGGCTCAATGGGCTAAGGCGCCAGCCACGTATCCCTGAGCTGGCGGGTTCGAATCCAGCCTGGGCCCGCCAAACAACAATGACGGCTGCAACCAAAAAATGGCCGGGTGTTGTGGTGGGCGCCTGTAGTCCCAGCTACTTGGGAGGCGGAGGCAGGAGACTCGCTTGAGCCCAGGAATTGGAGGTTGCTGTGAGCTGTGATGCCATTATACTCTATCCAGGGTGACAGCTTGAGGCTCTGTCTCAAAAAAAAAAAATATTCTTGAACATATTAATAATCATCACAAGTTGTTTTTATATATGAAAGATGAGTTCATTGATTTTATCATCTCATTTGTAAACATTACCAACAATAAATATTTATTTTCTATTAAAAAAAATAAATAGAATGATGCCTGTGGCTCAGTGAGTAGGGCATAGGCCCCATATACTGAGGGTGGTGGGTTCAAACCCAGCCCCGGCCAAACTGCAACAACAACAAAAATAAATAAAGATAGAAAGAAATAGGATGGTGCCTGTGGCTCAGTGAATAGGGCCCCAGCCCCATATACCAGAGGTGGCGGGTTCAAACCGAGCCCCGGCCAAAAACTGCAAAAAAAAAAAAAAACAGTACTGGAAAACTAAAAGGAGTGCCCGTGGTTGCACCCCCCAGTAGAAAAGCAGATAAAGTAGATCATATTATCTAAAGTGGCAAGAGCCACATCTGGAGTCCTGCACAGGTCAGGAAGGACTTGAATGTCACGTGGAGAGTTTGTCCTGAGGGCACTGTGGCCCCACAGAGGGCCTCAGCGTGGAACAACACAGCACACTGTCCTGCTTTTGCTAGATTATTGCCATGGTAGGCAAACCCCTGCCCTCTCACTTATAAGACTGGGAAGGATTGCCTATTAATTCTATTGTCATTTTTCTTACTCAGGTAGAGGAGACAACTGGTGAACATTAGGAACCAAGAGAAGGTACAGAGTCAGTAAGAAGAGACAGAAAATGGGGGGAAAAAAAACAGGACTTGCTTTTCAATTTTGAGCCTTGAAAATATGCAGTAGAAGAACTAGAAAATCTTGTTTTTAGGTACCACATTCTTCAGTTCTCTGCATTTTTCTGAGCTTTGGAGGAATGTATGAATTAGCTTCCAAAAGTCTTCTGAGTTTTCGTACAATAAAAGTATTGAGCACCTGCTATGTGTCAGGAGAAGAAAGCATGGGTGCTGTCCCGGAGAACATGGGTGCACCTGGCAGCGGTGCACAGCAGTGCACTCAGGCACGGTCACCCGAGGGTGTATTCTGAGCCCCTAAACAAAGCCGGCCGTGTTGTAGCCCCAGAGAAACGGTAGCTAGAATTTCTACAGGTGCAGATACTGAATGAATTATACTCCTTGGCTCACGGCATTCACTGTCATGATCAGTCTGTTTTATTTTATTTTTCCCAATTCAATCCCCACTCTTATTCTCTTTATAGGTGCCCACTCTGATGAACCTAATAAGTCCTTGGATGTGCTGGGTCCTCACAAGAATATACAACAAAGGTGTTATCAAATAGTGGAATTCCAAACCTGACCTTCAATGGTCTTTAATAACTGGATAGAGGGGCCGGGCGTGGTGGCGTACGTCTGTAATCCCAGCGCTGTGGGAGGCCGAGGCGGGTGGATTTCCAGTGCTCACGGTTCGAGACCAGCAAGAGTGAGCCAGAGAAAAGACCCCGTCTCTACCACCAGGAAAAAACCCAGC